>OMKR01095976.1:2081-16470 GCA_900302355.1 Cyttopsis rosea
TTTTACAGCACTGTATTTGGTTAATCACATCCGTCCTGTTAGCTTGCCTCTCACCCTGCATCAACCCCTTAGCACTGGTGCTTGGCGTCTGTGTGTTGGCCTGTTGCTCTCTCTCTCTCTCTCTCTCTCTCTCTCTCTCTCTCTCTCTCTCTCTGAAGGCGCCTTCCAGATGTGGAGGAGCAGCCCTGGAGGTGTCTACCAGCAAATAGACTTGTATATAAATGCATAGTGTACAAATACAATAACCTATGATTTGTTGTTTATGTTGTATGTTGATTGTATGTACTGTACATACACCTTGATTTCTCTGTAAAATGAATGTGGGTCTGTGATGCCCTTTGAGACTGTATTGTGATTAAGGGGTGTATAAATAAAATTGACTCGTTTCTTTGTATGTTTATTTGCCTCACCCGTGGTGATTCTGCATTGAAGATTAGTTGTTTATAGATGAAAACATGGTCAGATCGTCTTGTATAACAAAAAAGCTGTGCTCTTGTCATCCCACAGGTCATCCACAGGACAGAGTTATCGCAGCAGTATTTGTTGATTAAAGAATGAATAAAGGCATTGCAGGTCGAGAATTTGAACTCCACTTGCAGATCAACTCTGCCCTAGATGCAACGGCACAAATACTCTGTTGTATGCCAAGCATGCTGACAGCACAAAAAAATAGATAGATAGATAGATAAACAATATAATGTACAATGAAGAGCTATTTCAATTACCAGAGGTTTCTTAGTGGAGTTATACTTCTACTTAACCCTTTGAACATAACCTTCAGACCTTCTCACACAAATTTAGTCTCCAACAGAATTGGGACTCTCAGTATTTAACTTCCATAATGATACGGAGACATGAAAGTTCCGACCAGTCAAATGCAGCACTGACAAGTATCCATAGGCATTGCAAATAGAGGGGACACATCCTCCCCAATATTCAGTAACCATCATTTTGTCTCCCCCCAAAAATACAGACCTATAATCAAGTAAAGAAAAACTAGGTTTTCTGAGCCTCTTAATTTCCCGCCCCTGAATCAGAATGACAATACTCCCCATTGCTAATAGATTGCAGCTGTAGCGAACTACAGTGAGTTCAGTAGAACTGTGCATGAACAAGGAAGGAAAGAAGAAGTCTGAAATGGGTAAGAATTATGGAAGTTGCTGGACGACTCACAGACCAAGTTGTGCCCCCCACGTCAATGTGTAAACAACGGTGACGGCCTTGAGACTATCCATTTACAGCAGCAGAACCCGCGGTGTCTGCTTCCCTAGTAACTCTCTTCATAAATCATGAACCGTATAACTTCACGTGCAGCAATATAATTTCCCACCAATGTACTCCTGGAATTGGCAAATTCAGAGTAGAGTGTCACTATCATGTTGGTTTCATAGGTACTTTGTGGAGGCCAATTCGACTACTAATAGCAGTTAAAAGATAACATTTCAGCATAAAAATCTCAAGTGTACACTGAAAAAGTTTTTTCCTCCTCTGATAAATGCACCTCTGTCAGTCGCATGGTTTCCATGCACCAAATAGCAGGCTGTGCATCTCTTTGCCACCCTTCGATGTTGCTGTCATCTCCCTGCAGGGAGCAGAAAAGAGGGATGATATTATAATTTTCCTCATCCATCACGGTCCACTTGTAAAAAAAAAAAGGGGCGCAGCCCTGCCCACTGCAAAGGAGCATTTAGACATTATGACTCCAATGCAGATGTTGGATTTCCTGGTGTGACAAACACGGTTCAATCAGGATTCAGTAACACACTGAATGAACAGTCTGCGGCTAGTCAGCTACTTCCTTCTTTACATTGGTCTGGGGGTAGCAGTTGAGGATCATGGGTTTACGAGAAATATTTGATTTTGATTTAGTGGTGGGCGATGTGGCCAAAAATGTTATCACAATAAAATATTTCATACCATTCAATAACAATATTTATCACAATATGTATATAAATCACAATTTCTGTTAAATGCAAAAATAAATAAATAAATAAAGAAGACAGTTGTTGACATGATACATTTCAATAAATCTCAAAGAAAATTAGGGGGAAAGAATCTGAAGATAAAATGCTAAATATTATAGTATTTCTATATAATGAACATTGCAAACTTTCTATGAACAACTAACAGAAGCAATTGAAACCTTTGGTGAAAATAGTAGTGGGAGACTTGAATGAAAAAGTAGGACAACAAAGAGAGGAAAAGATTGTGGGACCTTTTGGTTTGGGAGACAGAAATGAAAGCGGTGAAATGTTAATATCCTTTTGTAAAGAGCAAAAATTGATCATCACTAACACATGGTTTGAACAAAAGCGGAATACCAGGCATACCTGACTTTGTACTAGTCAGTGAAAGATACAGAAATTCAGTAAGGAATACAAAAGCAAGGCCTGGAGCAGGCTGTGGAGCAGACCATAACCCAGTCGTAGTAACTCTAAAGTGTGAATTGAAAAAGTACAAAAAGGGAAAAAGTCAACAAAATGGAACTTGGATGAGTTAAAACAGGAAGAAAGTAAAAACAAATTCACAGAAATGACAGATGAAAAACTAAAGCTGATAAACCAACGTGAATGGAAGGACAGTAATATGCACAAATAAGTGGCAGATGTGGTGATAAAAAGACAGAATGCAAACAGGGATGGATGAATGCTGGTATCTTGAAGAAAAGGGAAGAAAGACGGGAAGCAAAAAATCAAGGTAGACAAAGAGAGTACCAAAAGCCAAAGAAGGAGATACAACAAATGTGCAGAAAAGTGAAAGAAGAACATTTCAACAACCTGGGTAAACAACTGGAAGAATTGGATAGACAGCATAACCCAAGGTTTCATCAGAAGGTGAAAGATTTCAAGGAAAAGTGCTCATTGAGAAAAACCAAGCTCTTAACAGACGGGCGGAGTGCAACAAGGAACTATATGCAGATCAAGGGACAGAAACACCGACAAATCTAGAAACAGATTACACAACCGGTAAAGACATAAATGAAATCACGGAGGAGGAAATTCAGGAAGTGATAAAAAAAGCTACCAAAAAGAAACCATGTTGAGCAGATGGTATCCCAGCGGAACTGCTTCAAAGTCTCGGAGCGGAAGGAATAAGAAAAATCAAAGACGTCATCGACAAGATCTACAAATCAGGAGAAATACCAGACGAATTTCTGAACAGCAATTCCAAGTGTATGAAGAGCAACAGGCTGATAAGTATTATAAGTCATGGGTCAAAGATACTGTTGCATATAATCAAGAGCAGAGTAAGCAACATGAGTTGTAGAAAAGGAAAAGGAACAAGAGATGGGATCTTCATACTAAGAACAATTGGAGAGAGGATGATAGAAAAGAACAAAAAAGGTCATATGGTGTTAGACTATCATAGACTATCAAAAGGCTTTTGAGCAACTAATTGACATACTACGTTGGTATTAAGTTGATATGGCTGATTCTTGAAGATCTGGAAAATTAAGCTGCAGTGGCTGATATTGCCAAGTAATAAAGTAATTGGAAAACAGCAAAGGACCATTGAGGAGCTTCATGAGGATCGCACAGTAAAGAAAGGAGAATGCCTACTACGTAGCTGTTGCTTGCCTTGCCACAAGAATTTCATTGTCCAGAATGACCTTGTGTTGTACTGTACATTTGACAATAAAACACTTTGAACTTTGAACTTTTGAACAATGGATCATCAATGCACATCTTAAATCACCTCTGCCATCGGGGCAAAGGTTGAAATCTGTACCCTTGAAACCTAAGAGGTCCCTCAACAGCTTTGTGTGGACATGTGTGACTGTCCCAGAGGACAAAGAACAGCTAAGGATAGAACACACAGGACAACCCCAGTGCAGCGTGGACTGTCCAGTGTGTTTTGGAAACCTACCTCGGTAGAGTACATTGTCCTTTCACTCAAGCTGCTCAGTGACACAACATGAACAAGGGACTTGGACGCTTTTAGACCAGTCCTTTGACTTTGTCGTCAAAATGTGATGCTTACGTAAAAAATTTCCACAATGACGTCACAGAAAAAAATCAAATCCCTTTCCTGGGAGATTTGCTCAAAAAGCAAGCAATATCAGTTGTTCCTCCAGAGGAGAGGAGCAAAGCTCTAACTCTATTCTATAGGGAAGTGATGAGGGAATCCATGATTTTCATCAATATCTTGACAAAAATACATATTTGTCTAATTCGTCAGAATCTTATCTTAATATGTATCGTATCTTATCTTATGTGACGTTATATGTCGAAAAAGGAGAGCATGTAGTCTATTCCACAACAAAATAAATGTGTGGTGTGGGTGGGAGTTGAAAAAAGAACAGTCACGCCTCATCAACTCTCCCTGAAATAAAGACAAATAATACACTGTGATCACCTCACACTCAGCTGGGTGAATGATAAAGCAAAGGCAAGAGCCAATTCTAAATAAAGAGATGGGGCAACTGGGACAATGAGTTAATTAAGCAGCACAGACACAGAAAAACACAAAGCACATATTTTAAATGGGCCCCAGATATTCAAATATGGGTTTTAGAAGCAACAGCTAGTTTATCAGTGTAGACAAACAAAGTCACGCATTGACAGAAAAATAATAATTTCACAGAATGAAATCAGGAATGCTTAAATTATCATAATGCCCTTTTACACAGTGTGTGGAAATTGTACTACTAATTTGTCATAAAAATCTCTCAATACATTCGAGACAATTTGTGAATTCTAATATAATATTTTCATACTAGTCATTTATCAGACGCTTTTATCCAAAGCAGCATTTGTCAGCAGTAATGGCTGATAAGTTCATTTCTCAGTAACGGCTAAACTGACGGTATGTCATAGCCATCGTCACAAAAGCTTTAGTCGAAATCATCAGTAGAAAGAAATCTGTCTCCAAGGTTAGCTGAGGAGTTTTTCTTTAATATCACAAACAGACAAGAAGAGACTCAAAATAAACAACCTCGATGGATGGCAGTTTAGAGGGGCTAGGAGAGGTCACCACGGGTCCTAGTGCATCAGCCGACGACGGCTGGTGCTTCTGCTGTACTGTTCAGCTGTAAAAAAACAACTTTTATTCTGATTCCTCACAGCTATCTTGCACTTGTATCTGGTTGAATTTAGAAACAGGGTGCTCAGGCACTTACATTTGAGGGTTGCTCCAATGGACGATGTCTGCATTTGTTGTTTCTAGCCTCTCATGTAAGTCGCTTTGGACGAAGGCGTCTGACCAATGACATGATGAATCCAATGGCCAATCTCTAAATCAATAAATGCAGGCTGGAGGTCTGTCTTTTAGAAGAACACAGTCAGATGTCTGCTTAGACAAGTCTTAGTCAAGTCAAGTTTATTTAGATATCCCTTAATCACAATAGAGTCTCAAAGGGATTCACAAGCCCACGTTTCACAAAGAAATCATCTGAACCCTCCTTACTCCACGTAATGAGCTAATGCCCTGCTCCAAATCATTATCTGACTATTTCCAGTTCTATTAGTTTGTTGTTTGTTCTACTTTCTGTCGATTTGAATAAAGAACAACAATTCCAAGTGAGCAGGAGTGGCAAAACTTTAATATTTCTGTACTAATGGGAATCTTTGACCCCGTTTACACCTGGCATTAACATGCGTCTTTGGTGATCCGATCACAAGTGGACGAATGCCAGATGTAAACGCACCCAAATGGCATTGAGGACGCATTGAGATCCGATCGCTCAGACCACATTCGAAGGTGGTCTGGGCCGCATAGGGCCACATTCTTTTAGCAGTGTAAACGCGAATGTGTCCTGGGCCACATTGAAGGATCGCCCGATGACTGACGTCGTCTGCGTAAGTCTGGTCAGGAAATTGAGAAAGTCTCCCCGTTACAGAAGTGCAGAATTTATTATTTACAAGTAAAGTATTTGCACAAAAACATGCCTTTTTTATTACATTTAAGTCCCATAGCAACAGAAAGCAACGGGGAGACGTGCGTGACACGGCACACAGGTTTTTTTGTAACGGGACGGGAAGGGAAAGTCACTTAACTCAGCTGTGTTTAAAAATGTTGTTTCATACAAATAGGAAACAAACGAAAATATATAAATCTAAAATAAAAAACAGGAAAACCGGCACGGAACCGGCGCGACACGCACGGCTACCACTGTCTGGAGGAGAGAAAAAAACCCTCCAAATTCTCTGAGTTCTCAGGTTTATGTTTTTCATTTTCCATACAAGTAAGAAACGAAGGAAACAAAATAATTCTAAATCTTTCTCTACGAAATTGCTAAAATATAATCACAACATATTAGATTTGCATATAGAGCGGGGAAGTGAGATCCGATCACAAGTGGTTACTGGAGACGCATTCTAATGCCAAGTGTAAACAGACGTACTTAGAGCTGTCCACTTGTGATCGGATCACCCAAGACGCATGTTAACGCCGGGTGTAACACCGGGTGTAACACCGGGTGTAACACCGGGCGGTCCACCGATATGCACTGCTGGGTGGTGTGTTGGAACATGATGGATATGGTAACTGAGTTGTCAACCCTAAAAAGTGTGGACTAATTTATCAAGATTTAAAACATGAATCTGCAATTTTCAAAACATCAATTATGGGAAAAATAATTTCCCAATTGGGGGAAGAATACGTTCTATCGAGCTAGAGAAAGTTAGAGAAAATTCCACTTTTTGATATAGACTCTTATTTTATAGGAACTCTGCAAGTAGTTTGGGGAAAGCAGAGGGCAATCTCTTCCAGTATTTCCATTCAGCCCTTCACACATCACACACGTACTCATATACAACCTGATGGATTTGCGTCTGCGGTCCAGGTCAGATTGAGGTCTTTAGGTCAGTGATTCTGGATTCCAGGGTTCGATTAAACGTGCAACTGCGTGAACGAAGGAGTGTGGGGGGAACAAAAGCGGCGTTTTAATCCAGTCCCAGCCGCACAACTGTTGAGAAATGATTAGTGATTGGTTGCGATTACCAAATCTTTCCTTAAGACCTCATTTCCTCGTGTGTGTTTTTAAAATGTATTCCCAGAAGATAGCTGCTGCGAGCGCTGCCTTGTGATGGTGGCTTGTAGCTACAGAAGCTACGTTGAAACTAAATGTTTATTTGCTTTGAGGTTGAAAGGTGAGATACGTTCTGGCTTCGAAAACGTGCGGTTGGCCAAGGGTGACCGGGCCGGGTTGCCATTGGATTTGTTTACTGCGGCCGGTACGCACTTCAGGTAAAACCAAAATAATAAAAAATGAAGAACAACAGGGCAACAGGTGACATCTTCTGCTCCAGCGGAGCTGACAGCAGCCACAAGATAAAGGTTGAAGTGGGCAGCTCCAAGAAGCAGCCACAGGCCCCGATGATAGGAAGTTTGTTTTAATAAAAGTAATTGCAAAACAAAAAGCTCATAATAATATTCTAATTAAATACGGTGTATAGCCCTTAATAATGAAGACCACAACACAAAACAGCAAAAAAAGGACAGACTTGACAGTATGTACCATAGTTAAATAAAACAGTTTGTCTTAATTAAACAAAACAAACAGGCTTCGCTGTAGCAGCCAACCTCATTTAGCAATCTTCTGACCTTTGACCTCTCAGGAGGCAAAGTCCCTCTTAACATCACAGCGTTCGCCCTCCTCCGTTACCTTCCCAAGCAGATGGGGGGGTTTTTTGTTCTGAAAGTCTAATTTATGTATCTGCTAACATTGTTGTTGCTTCCCAAACCTCTAGGGTCATTGCTGACAATGGTTGAATACTAATAGCATGCAAATCCTTTTAATTATACAGTGCTCATTTCTCTTCCCCCGAAGCTATAGTTTGATTGCAAAGTCCGTGTCCTCATTTAGCTGGCCGAGGAGCTGCCCGAGAGGAAGGGCTGCACCCACGGTCGAGGCAGAGTGCACTTGTGGAACCGAATACAAACGAGATTACCATTACATGGTGTGTCGTGCCCCAGGTGGTTGGTCTCTCACTGACGAAACCTGCAGGTAACTTAGGGGAGGGCCTTCGAACATCGGCTGGGTTTTAAGCATTGGAAATGTCATGACACATTGGCATTTGATCCCTATTAGAACTCCACTGTAGAACATACTAATGCACTCAAAAGGTTGGATTCACTATTCTTCGAGCCGGGCCTTATAAAATGTTGGTTGCCATCATTTGTAACTAACACAACCTCGCTGAACACTTTATTATTGAGAAACTTACCACTCTGCTGCAGATTTTCGCTGTGATCTAAGGATTTAGGCCTTAAAAAACATCTCCTTTTAGAAAATGGGAAACTTGCATTATAATCCCCTGTAACTTGGTGTATTTTTTGCATTCTTTACTTGTTTGGAATAACAGTAATACAACATTTTATTAAAATTTTGCAAGTGCTGCAGTACATTCAAAGTGTAACTATAGTAGGTTGTCAGAAGTAAGCGGTGCAACCTCCTGTTTCTGGTCTAATATGTGCGGCTGTCACCAAAAAGCTGATTTGTGGAGGTGGAAAAGTGTCAATAAAACCCTGAAAACCCTGACCATTATTGGGTATAACATAAAGAGATTTAATTTAAACAGAGAGCAAAAGCGAAGCGTGCAGAAAGGCATTGTGGGAGTTTGTGCCATGAACAATTACAAATGATGGGAACCAAAGTATTAATTAGGGGTGAAAAATAGAAATCCTATCTTTTAATTTTGTGGGGACAACTTGGTCCGCTAACTAATTTAGGGGCTGGTTTGTGTTTAGAAAAGGATGGTTCCCATCACAAAGCATTGGCAAGGACAGGATGTTAATGACGCGTTTACCCGTCGATACAGAAAGCTGCAGATGTCATGACATTCACCAATGCATTGTGATGCTGTGAGCAGCCTTCAGCACCTGGAAGACAAACCACTTCTATTTCTGGTCCCTTCTCAGGACCTCAGCCTATTTCCCCAAAAGTTCCCCAGGTTTTTGTAGACTATTTCCTGTCCTGTCTGACGACTTATGGCTGGGGAGTGTCATCAAATTGTCTTGGAACGTGGACCTGTAAAGCCCTTTAAATCTGTAATTAAAATAAAAGGGCTACAGACAATAAAACCCGACTTCACAATGCTTCCAGTTTAGAGAAAAGAGGCAGGGACATGAAGGTCACGAGGCTGAATACCTGAGCCGTCTGATAAAATCTGGATTGTAAAAAGTAATCAGTGACCCCCCTCTGGTCACAACTGCCACCATACTACACTTGAGCAAGCCACTAAATTTCTCAGTGGTCAATTGTGCCTGACGTTAATTGCGCCTTAACTGCCCCCACATGTGTTAAGGTGTGTCACTTTGGGAATGTAAAGCAGGGCAGAGACAGCATGTAACCTACATGCTCAGCAAACCTTTCCTGAATAAATAAAGGTTAAAAACGCGCCAGGAGACGTAGAATATATCCACTGCTGACGCAAACTGTCTCTGTTTCCGATGACCTTGGCCTGCATCAGCGAAATGGCAGCTTCCCATATCTCACTCTGAGCCCAGATTAAGTTGCCAATACTTAAGGACACAGATCAATATCCTCATACACCCTGGTGGTCCTCCGGTCCAATTCCAAGGTTTTGTATGTCTATGGCAGATTTAGGACGGGGTTCATTTTGTCATTGCAGCAACAAGCCACAATGACTTGATCCATAAAGATATGGTAATAGACAACCCTTATGGTAAATGATCTATTAACATTTGATGAAATATGCATATTCAAAAAATTTAAAGATACATAAAATATTGCAGCACACATGTTTTGCAATACATTTCCACTTACCTAAAGTATTACAAAATATAATAACCAGACATCGCTTTATTTTCTATTATTATTTATATCGAATAATATAGATTTTGCAAAATATTGTTAAATAATAAAAATAAATATGTTGTAATAATTGGTATATTGAAGAAGAAGAAGAAGAATCATTTATTGTCACACATTTACCACACACGCAGAGGGTGGAGACAACCAACACACACACACATGCAGGGAGTGGCGAACGATGATATACTGTACAGTCTCTGCATTTTTCCCATCCCGGCCGTCCTTCCTCCAGGGGCAGCCAGGAGCAGTGGGCAGCCCTCACTTCATCGGCGCCCGGGGACCAATTCCAGGTGGTGGGTCCATGTCGTGGTCAGGGACAGGACAGGAAGTGTTCTGCACGTTTCTTTTTAGTCGGGGTCCTTATGTTCGAGGAGACCCATGCGAACACGGGGAGAACGTGCAAACTCCACAGAAAGGCCCCTGATCGGGAGATAACCCACCCGAGCACGGTGCCAACAGCGCCCCAGGCGGGAATCGAACCCAGGACCTTCTTGCTGTGAGGCAGCGGTGCAAGCACCGTGCCACCGTGCCGCCTTATTGTGCAAGATATTGAAAATATAATTAGTTATTTTTCAATACAAATACAAAAAAGATGATACTACTTGCTTGTGTCATGTCTTGAAGTCAGTGTGTGTAATGGCGTACTGCATACTGAAAAAAACACTGTGAGAACAGTGTGTACTTTTAGTTTAGTCACCTGAATGCACCCGGGGATTAATAAAGTTTTATCTTAAATTGACAGGAATGAAAACCCAAGAATATGTCAATATGTTCCATCTCCATATATATGAAGTCTATCTGTGTTTGATGAGGGAAGTAATAAGATGTTAATAAACAGTTTACCTCTCGCTGTTTGTTATTGTGTAGAGATCTAAACTGTCCTCGGTAAGTCTTGCTGTTTTCTTTCTGCAGCACGACATCGTGCACTTGATGAGTAACATTCACTCTAAAGGGAAAATAACACTTGTCACCCTTTTAAACATAGACAATTACTTCACCTTCACTCTGCTTGGCAAGAAATGCTTGTGGCAATTGTAAAATATTTATTAGCTGGAAAATATATTGATTGCTTAACATCAAAACACTCACAATGCTTATTAATAATGTATCCATAGCAACAATGTCAACTAATTACTGTAGTTAAGAGCTGAAAGTTTCCATTCATGTGAACCATGACATTTGACATGAGTCCAAATAAATCAAGTAAATAAATAAAGTAAATACTACGTCTCAACTTTAAATGAAAATCATTGTGATTTATCACCCTTGGTATTCACCTCAAGGTTGGTAAAATGTCTCAAATTTATTTATCAATTTATGTTTTCATGAGTAAAATAATTTGCTTAGTGCCTTGCTCATGGGTCGATCAGTAAACAAGTTAAGAGAAGTCATATTGTCATTTATAACCATTGATAAAAGTTGTCTGGGCTTCATATGTGTGAATACAACCAACTTAAGTAAACCAAATAGTGGAGCATACATTAGCAGAGGTTTCGTAAAAGGCCGCTCTCTTATTGCACGATAATCCCTTAGTGTTGGGAGCCAGGAAAATGGAAATGGATGCCACAGAATAACCCGGAGGCCTTGAAAACCAGCGTTCACACTATTCAGTCCTCTGCTCAATAAGTGGGTAATTCACTTAAAAGGCACGAGAAAGCTGGAACAGATGTGAACTTGAAAGTTTCCATTTCCATTTTCACAAAACCTTTGAAAATCTGTATTTGAACAGTAGTACCTTGAAGTATTTCAAGGTTTGAAAAATAATGTGTCGTTTGCACATCTACACATATCCCATTTTGCACTTAACAATGGATGGAAACTGCACTCTCAGGTTTTGACAGTTTTTGAGCGAAACCTGCACCAAAATGATGGACACGGGTTGCAAGTTTGTGAGAAATGCATCAAACGAACAACCTCCTTTAAAAAGAAGACAGTGCTCTCAGTGCTCTCAGTGATCTCAGTGATCTCAGTGCTCTCAGTGATCTCAGTGATCTCAGTGATCTCCCTTAACAGTCAACATTTTTGTCAACTGTTCGGTCAAAACGTGGACGCCAATCGGCCTATAACCAGGTATAATATATTTGATGCTTGTTTGTTTTAAAGATATTAGATTAGTACCTAAGCGAATTTAAAAAATCAATACTAATACCAATAGTGGAGTTAGTTTTCAGACAGGCAAATTTAAAATGCTGGGTTACAATGACGCTTAAGGGCTGAGATGTAATAATTAAGCATAACATTTATCATATATAAAATATGGCGACAGGAAAGCATAATGATAAAGTTAACCCTAACAACCAGGAAATACGTTACCGGAAATAATTAGGATCCAGCGCATTTCACATTAATTTGAGGCTTGTGAGTGAGTTTAAGTTGCCAGACATTTTTTAGATACATACATGACATATACCGTGTTTGACCCCAGCCCCACCGCCTGCCGCCATAACTGCTACTCAATCCACAGGTGCACAAAATGCACAAGTCCTCTTGCAAAAACTGTCAGAACTTTAGAACGCTGAGTTATCGTGCTGTTACATGAGATTTGTGTAGTTAAGCCTATGCCAACACATAAATATACAAGGTATTATGTGCAATAACGGCGTCAATGATTTGTACCTCCTCTATTTACAAGTACGCACATTTATTCTAGCCTTTTCAAATATTTTCTTTCCATTTCAAATTGAGGCTCATAGGTTTGCGAAAGTTTTGTTCCGAATACAAACCGCAACTTTCACGTCCACGGCAGATCCACAGGCTTTCCCTTGTTTTGCAACAGAACCACTTTCCCAGCCCTCCGTCCTTTATTGTCCCAGACACACGGATTGCAGCACTGATTTGGATCATCGTGCCAAAGAACCTTCTCAGTAAGAAAACAAAGACGGCTCTGTCTGTCATTACTGCTCTGCCAGAACCATAAAGACTAACACTAAGCTTACTCTTTAGGGTTTTGGCAGAGCAGTAATAGGATGTTGGCTTGGATTTACTTGCAATAGTGTTGTTGGCACCCATATTGACAGTAAAGAATGTTTGCAGGGTTATCACACCACAGCTTTTGCCCAGAGGTGTAATCACACCAGACAAGAGAGAGCGGGAAACCTTGCTGACATTGCCTTCAGAGTTACAAACCCATCTGGCCAATCAGAGCTGCTGCATGAGACTAAACCTCATATCTCATTTGGACGAGAAATATTTTCAAGAGGTCCTCATAAAAATGTGAAGAAATGTTTTTACATTGATATAATGAATGAATGAATGAATGAATGAATGCTGAGGGAACTAATGAGGGAATCTAGAACGATGTCACAGACAAACATCAATCACTCTCCTGGAAAATAACAGATTTACTGCAAATAGATATCCATTGTTCCTAGAGGTACAAGGGAGTCTACTGTCGACACCACCTCTACATCTACTCTACCTTCACTCTGCGGGAAATCCATGACTTTCAACAATATATTGATGAAAATATTTGATATTGTACGATTCCTTAACTCGTTGATATAAAGATGTAATACAATATAAAATTGAATTCATTATTCAATGTTTATCTGAGCGTTTTTTCATAGGCCTCAGCATGTGACGTTGATTAATGAGACTATGTTGTTTAAAAAATAAAATTCTGAAATAGATAAAAATTAAAATTAAGCTACAGCTTTACAGTGTTTTTTCTTTTTTCCCGATAGCGGCAGTCGTTTGTTGAGCTGAAGTCTGCAGGTGCTGGACATGGGCGGTGAATCAATACACAGACACGGGAGTCTTTCTCAAACACAGAGCTGTCAGCACCCAGACTTTATCATTATTACATCTCCAACAGAGACAAGCAGGCCCTTTCCCCTATTGTGCTTCTTAGTGCATGTGTGTTTGTGTGAAAAGATATTTCAGCTAAAAGGCTGCATTCTTTAAACGATCATCAGAAATGTTGGGGGTTATTTCTAAAGATGCTCAGTTCACATAAATTAAATACAAAGACATTCCAACACATGTACTACATGATTATAATGGGCGTCGTCCTCGACAGCACCCTATCATTCCATTCCCACATCAACAACACCATCCGGTCCGCTTACTTCCACCTTCGCAACATCAACCGCCTTCGCCCTTCACTCACCCCCAACAGTGCCGCAATCCTGGTCCACTCCCTCGTCGCTTCCCGCTTGGATTACTGCAACTCCCTTCTCTTTGGTCTCCCCCGCAAACTCCTCCATAAGCTCCAACTGGTCCAGAACGCCGCTGCCCGTATAATCACCAGAATCCCTGTCATCAGTCACATAAATCACACACACCCCCGTTCTACGCCAACTTCACTGGCTTCCCATCAAACACCGCATTGACGACAAGATCCTCCTCCATACATTCAAGGCCATCCACAACCTCGCCCCTCCACACCTGTCCGACCTCCTTCACATCAACATTCCCACCCGGTCCCTCAGGTCTGCCTCCTCCATCAACCTGACCGTCCCCCCAGCCCGTCTGCCCACCATGGGGTCAAGAGCCTTCAGCCGCTCTGCCCCTCGCCTCTGGAACTCCCTCCCCCCCGACATCAGGAACATTGACTCCATTACCTCATTCAAAACTCACCTCAAAACCCACCTTTTTAGACTGGCCTATTCA
>OMKR01095979.1:0-14208 GCA_900302355.1 Cyttopsis rosea
ATAATCATCGGGACCTCACTCCCCCCCATCCGGTCCACGGCTAGAGAGCGCTGCCTGACCAGGGCTCTCAACATCAGCAGAGACTCCTCTCACCCCCACCATGGACTGTTCTCACTGCTGGCCTCTGGGAAGAGGTTCCGCAGCCTCAGGACCAGAACAACCAGGTTCTGCAATAGCTTCTTCCCACACGCCATAGGAATGCTAAACTCCCAGTAAAAAATCCCCCCATATATCCCCGTCCCACTTTTCTTATATCATATTATTTATCTGCACTACTACGTACCATTTGCACTACTACGTACTATTTATTCATTTGCACTTTATTCATCCATTTTTGCACTACCTCATTTATATTCATGTCTATTTCATATGTTATGTAAATACTCTGTGAAATCACGTCCGGGCAACGGAATTTCATTTTAATGTACACTGGAAGTGAACGTTGAAAATGACAAAATAAAAATAAATGACAAATGAAAATGACAATGACAAAGCGTCATAATATAATGTCATGGAATATAATATAAAAGAGCATATAAAAGAGCATTTCTGGAGGAACCACTGGACACCGTAATTCATATTTTAACATTTAGAGAGAAGTCAAGTTTGACACAAATAACCTTTAAGAGCATATAGTATATGTACTCCATACTATACTCCCATTAGTTCTTGACACAGTGGTCAGGTGAAATGACCCACAGTGCAGAGCTTCAAGTCCACTCTGTCAAAGCAACAAGTCAAAGCAATAAAGGATACCAAGTTTATAAAATGGCTGACCAGATTAGACTCCTTTTCTTTTGTCACTCCTTGTCATTATATGGTATCTGATGAAGTATCACTACGTCATGATGATTAAATAATAAACTGTGTAGTTTAATCTGAACTGATTTAATCTCCCCCGCTAAGCACTTTGACCGTATCACACTTTCTTAATGAGGGGACTGTATCCTAATTTTGGAAGCTGTTTCTTTTTTTTTCCTTCTAAGATGGTGATTATAGTGTTTAGTATTTGTGTGTGTGTCTGTGTGTGTACGTGTGTGCGTGGTTGAGCGAAGCCATTACTCACCGACACGTAGACAGCTGCAAAGGATGCCAGGGTGGCGTGCTGTGATGGAAAGGATTTTCTAAAAGAGACCAGGAAACAGAAATAGACTTCGTTCATGTTTTCCGTTCGACTGTCGTAGTCACACCACAAATGACAGGACAAAATAAGAATGTTTCGGTTAATGCACGCTTCTCTTTCGAGTTAATTGTTGTTGTTTCGAGGAAATGATTCAATGAAATGATTCAATGATTCGGCACTAGGGGCAGCAGAGTACTTCAATCCTGATGACGACGGACCCTAACCCTAACCCTAACCTGCAAAAGACTGATTTATATACATAAAAAATATGTATGTGCGTGAACGTGTTCGGAGCTGAGAAAGCCGTGACTTTGGTGTTGTGCTAGCCTATTAGGTTAGTCTAGCTCATAGCTGGCAACAAACGTTTTACTAAGGAGTCTGGAACAACTCTTCAGTGGAGAACTGGCACTTTATTTCGGTACAGCAGTGATCATAAGGCCACGATAGTCTCTCTGTGAAATTCTAAACCCTTTTTCTGCTAAAAATGGAAACTTTACTCTTGGCGTCCTGCAACTCACTGAGAGTGAGTGAGTGTGTGTGTTCAAATCCTCATTTACTTAAATGAAGAGCAGTTGTTCCACATGGCCAGGGTCTAGGTTTGTACGCTGTGGACTGACCACATTTCCAGCCGTGCTGAAAACACGCTCAGACTGGACAATGCCTGAACCCCCAGTCTCCGATCGCAAATTGGCACAAGCCTATACATTAAATATTATCAATACAATCAGGCCATGAACAACCTCTATTTAGTTCGTTAGCATATCAATGGTGGAGTTAGGGCTGCGGCGATCCGGCAGCGGTGGTGGCGGGCCCGCGATGTGCAGTGCGCTACAGGAGTTTGGCTTTGCGTGCTTGAAAATGGCAACTTCGCATAAGATTCAGAGCAGTCTCACGAAACCCTGCGGCGCAATAAAATTTTGAACTATATTTACTCATTTATATATTTCGATTTCGATTTATTTTTATATTTATAGCTTTGTCTATTTATTTCATGATTTATTTTATAGCCCTATTGTTATGCGGCTTTGAGAGAGAGCGCATCTATAGAGATCTGTTTCCTGGTAGTGATCAATGGTCTGTTAACTGAGTGATCAATGGCTGATCACCTGGTTTCCACTGGCAATAGAAGCCCTTCTTTTATTATTATTATATAAGCAATAACCTGGAGCTTAATCACCGGACCATCCACACCACCACATCCAAATCCTCCATCTGCTTCCTCGTTACAAGCACCAAACAGCCTCCACACAATTAATAAATTGAAAAAACAACTTTTATATCAATCAACGGTTTTTATTTAAGTTACGCAGCAGACAGGCGCAGTAGCGTCGGCCCTTCGCTTTCTCTCTGTAACTTAGTACAGTAATCCATGTGAAAGTAGCAAAACCTATTCTCACACTCTGTTTGCAGTGCGATTTGTGATCAGCACTTGGAAGCAATTGAATTGCTATGGGAAAGCATTTAGTAATTATAGTGCACTGATGTTCAGATATTTTGACAAACTGCCAATAATACATTTGTGAATTATAATACATTTGTGGTTGCAATGGTAATAAAAACATATAATAATATAATAATAATATGGTAATAATAATAAATTGCAATTATTGCATACATCATGCTTTTAATTCCTTAATAAGATGTTACTAGTAGCCTTATTTTAAAATGCATAATGGTTTCATGGAGGAAGGGGACGTTTCAGAAATTTGGCTCTTGCGAAAATATTTTTTGTTAAGCTGAGCTGGGAAAGGTTGAGTACCACTGATCTATACAAAGGGAACTTTGTTCACCATTAACGACTCCGGACACAGCACCATGTTGTGGACCACTCGGACGGTCAGACCAGACTTCTCTGTGCGTAAAGGCCCAGTCAGATACGACACAAAGGGAAAGAAAGTTTCTCCGGTCTTTAATTGGAAATACGTGTAATAAGAGAAGTTAGGGATTGAGAAATTGAGGAAATATATGTATGTATCTTGCATGCACACGGTCCAGTGGAGCCCAGCCCAGCACTCCTAGTCTGGAGCGCTGGGCTCCACTGCCCAACGCAGCTCCCTCCCTCCCCAACCATCCAATAAAAATAATGTTTTTATTGTAGATGTATTTATTTATACACTAAATACGACGGAACCCGCTGCTCTATGTCGCTGCTATGCGTCTGCGCGTCTGCACTTCCTCCGCTTCCTCCCCTCCCCGGCCGCACTGCTCTCTGGCCGGGCAGCACGCAACGGGGACCGAAGCTGACGTGGAGCCAACTTGAACTCGAATTCGCCTTACTCGACCTCGTCACTTTTCACTGTACTTTTTGTACACATTTTTTACTGTACTTTTATTAGTTATTGATTAGTTTATTATTTGTAGACTGCATTAACAGTGTTCTTTACACCACGTGTTACCGAAAAAAATGATGGAAACTCAAATTCTGAATCTCTTTATTTGTGTAACATGCATGTGTGTAACAATTGTGCTTGTACACACATGCATAAATCGGACAATATGCCTTAGAGATACAGCCTGGATTCTGAGTGTGTACAAAAGGCTGTGAAATGATCTACTTCTTTGAAGCTTAGCGAGCAGTCTTGCTGAGAATCACATAATGTTCGCAAACTTGAGGTCTAGTTTTCCACCAAGCTCCCTACAAACGACCTACTTCTGACAAATACTGGAACAGAGAGACACACACACACACACACACACACACACACACACACACACACACACTACACGATCTTTAGATCTTTGTGTTTGTCTGTATGAGTGTGCGGTCGCACACGCATGCATGTGGCATTTGCATGGATGTGTGTTTGTGTGTGTCGCATTCACTCATGCAATCGTGCAAATCTGTATAAACAAATGGCTTTGTGATTTTGTGCGCGGGTTTGTGTGTATTTGCCAGTGCACAGTGCTATTTGCTGCTGGGCTAAGAGCATGCACGAATCACGCAACACACCAGCTGTAAGTCGCGCGGGGGAAACACAGCTCTCAGCATTCTACATCTGGAGTCATAAAACTTTCATTACCAGATGAGAATCTGATAAGATTGCTTTTTGAATGTAGTGGCCCATTACTGCTACAGCCACATATGCACAAATGCATGAATACGATAATGAACCTAGTGGCCTACTAAGTCCCTGAGGCGTCATGCATTTGTATATAACAAAAAGATAACAGAAAGATTTCGATATGATGTCCAATAGGGAACCTAGTCTTACCTATTTCACCTAAATGTTCACTTTCCTGCCATTAAAACAATAATAAAAAAAAACTTCTGCGTTAAGACTGGTTCTATTACCACATAGTAATTGTCTATAGAGTTTGACACCATACTTACCATACCATACAAAGGTGAATTTGTGACCGACGTACTAACCCGGCACATTTCGCAGGAGCATACTTTTGGCTAACTACTTTTCAAAACTGAGTTTGATTTCTAAATATTAGATAAATATTAAAATGTCGAGGCTACTCGCTCTTCACTAGCATTTTAAAGTCACACACCCATTGTTGCACTGGAACAACAGCGCGAACGGCGATCTTACGGATCACTTTGATGCAAACATGTAGATCAAGATAATCCTTCCAAATTCCATGTGATGTCAAGTCAGAATGTGAAACCATTTTGATATAATAAGGTTATAAATTTTATCTACTCATTTAATGACTACATCGGGATCCATTCATATTCTCTGGTGGTAAAAACAATTGTACCTGTATGTGATCATGAAACTGAATGTAGTACTTCAAGAACTACTTGAGACTGACAATACCCCCGTTGTTACAACACAAGAAGTTGATGACGTGATGAAATCTCTTGAGGTTGGTGATGACCCAGATTCTGACCGAGTATTACTAAACTAAACATACTCTCAGAGTATAACTCAGAGTATAACTCTTAACGTTAACTTTCCATGTCTGTCACTGCGTTACATGAACGCACATACTTCTGGACTATTACCCTTACACTTTGCTCATACTGTTATACTTCGTACTGTGAACATTTGCACATTCCATGGTCATATTTTGCACATTCCTGCACATTCTGTACAGCTATTTATTTGAAAAACAGCCATATTTTACATACTCTCATATATTTTACATATTCAGCTCTTACTATGTTTAATGCATTTATATTTATTACATTAACAATACATGCCCGGCGTTAAGCAGAGCTATAACACACTATAACAAACTATAACACACTTAGAATACAGTGTATAACTCCTTTGTCATTGTTCAAGCCTCTCTATCTACACAAGAGCGATGAAAAGATTGCTCATTTCCCCCCCTCAGTTGGCCACTTGACACATTGGCCATGTGGCATTGTTGGTCCTCCAACTCCATTCTGGGAGAGGTGGCTGAAAAGAGCTGAGTGGGTGATGTGAGCAATCGGAAAGGCGCAACTTTCTTAAAACTATCATGACTATCATTATCATTTATGAAACAATAAAGGCAGGAAATAGGAATGTTTAGAAGTTACCGAATGATAGAGGAGCCATGCTAATATAATGAGCATGAATTTAGAACGGAATTGACCTCTAAATCAAAGGATTAACTTGAATTATGCATTTTCCAATATTTTCATAAATTAATGATTCAAAAATTATTTCAGTAAAACACATTCAACATTATCTCATTGAAGGAGTACAGCACTATCCAAATGTAACCATGTAAAGCACAAATTGTGTTTCTAAATGTGTGTTTTGTGCTGAAAAAGTCTGGAAATTTCTAAAACTTTAAAGCCTGATTTCTCAGAACTTATGTTTGCAACACTTTCATCTTTAATAAGCCATACCTTCCAAAATATTTGCTTGATTCCCACAAGTGACACATTGTTTTGAAGCTCTGATTCTACACTTCCAAATCATGTGAAAAAATAGTCAAGTTTCAAAATGTGACCCTAAAGTATGCGGTGGGTCACATTTGACGTAAAGCTCAGCGATGTTATTTACAGAAGATATCACTGAATAGAAACTAATAACTAACACCTTGGCACTAACTGACATGTACTGTAGTGGATGTAAATATAGGTCCATTGGCTAAATGGGAAGGGTTTAAGTGTTAATCCTACCAGAAAATCACCATCTCACTTCTTCTACCTGAAACCAGGACAAGGACTCATCTCTTTGTTTCTTCTATGATGGAAGTCTACTGTCATTTTTATCTTCTAGCTTTCACTTTCTTGCACAAATCCAATTACATTGTCATTAAAACTCAAGAGAGAAATCTGCATAATGAAACAAAGCGCCCGAGGTAACTCAATTCTACATTTACTAACCATCTCTGAAATAGAAGAATTTTCTCAATCCACTTCCGTCACATCACTATTTTGCATTTTGGTCAAAAACAGCTCTATTGCGTTTCCGAATTCAAAAGAGTCACTCACAACAGAGGTTGGGACACACTCTTTTTTCCCTTCAGTTTGGACCTCTGGGTGTGACTATGGTTTGTCCCTGTATACATGTATATGTAAACATATTACACCCTACATATGACATCACTACATGAATATGCTTACAGCTGACTGTTATGTACAAGACTGTACTGACTGACTGTCAGTTCTGCACCCAGTCTGTTGGGCACACAGACTGTGTGCCCAACAGACTCAGAGCACTTTAGAATAGAATAAGAATATATAAACTTAATGCCCTACATAAGGAACTTTGTAGGGAATGTTGCTGTTACTTCCTTAGTCGATAAACATCTACTGTATAAGACACGTGGTCGACAAACATTACAGCGAAATACCTCATGCCACACTGCAAAACGAGACCACGGACCAAAGCTAACACTGAGACAGCCGTGCATGAGACAGTGTTTACGCCACAAGCACTTTATATTTAGCATCGCGTTACTCTGCGGCCAATATGTGTCCCAAATGCACGGGGTCGAGCCTTGCCTTATTCCCCCGCCCCCATCTCAAAAGCCCCACACAAACACAGACATTCTCCTTTTCATCCTTGCACAAAAACCAACAATACGCACAACACACTGTAACACACACACAAACAAACAAAGAAACAAACAAATAACTCCATTAATATGAACATCTGCCAGCTCTATAAAGTCGACCGGTCTAATCGTATTCCGGCTCGGGCCGTAGCAGCGATTGTTCCAGAGTCTGTGTTGACGCCCTGAGCTAACCTCGGGTCAGAAGGCTTGTTAAACTGGCCGGGGCCCCCTGTTTTGTGTCCCTCGCCCTCGTTTTGGTTAACTTTTCGACAAGGCCGACAACAGTGTTCCGCGCCGATAAGCGGTTAAAATCTCAGAAGGGTTAAGGGTTTTCTTTTGGTTGGGGGGAGGATTATGCCGCTTCCATGAGAGAAAATGAATATTGAGCAAACAAATATTGCGTTTTCAAAAGTTGGTGTTTTCGAGTGGTTGGCTTAATAATTGATGGGTGAATCTACTGTACAATTTGTTGGGGATTTCTGTCAAAACTCTGGGGTCTGTGCATTCCCTGTTTGATTTTTCTTTTATTCTTTAAATTACCAGCCTTAAGGCCATTTCTTTTTTCTTTTTTAATCAAAGGTCATACTGTACACCAGGGAGGCAGCTGTGATATTTTCCAGCTCTGTAATTCCGTCATTTCTGAGAATAAGGCACATAATTACATATATGCATCCAAAAAGAAATTTGTATGTAGGCGCCACTTGAAACCGCTAATGCTAAGCTACTAGAAAAGTGACCTAATTTAGAAGAACATCAAAAGACTGCTGAACTCACTCTCATCTCTCTCACTTTCTCCCACTCTTTTCTTGCTATCAGGTGCCCTAGCTTTACAGTATATATATATATATATATTTCCCTCCGACTCTCTCTCCCTCCCTATCTCCCACTCGTGCTCTAATTGTCACAAAAATAGCTATGTTTCAGGCCATACCGAAACGCAGTTAAAATCCACCATCAGCAACTCAAAACTCCACAATGAGCAAAGTCCAACCACCCGACACCCAGAGCAATTGCTTTAGTTTCACCAAAAATTGATCCGTGTTTTGTAAAATGAGGCTGTGCCCTATAGCCTGACTTTAAAGAGACACCGTAAGATTTTCATGAAACCCAGCCACATTTTATTCTAATGTAAGTTCCTTGTATGAAGGTGAAATCCAGTCAAACAACAAATGCGTCAATGAATAAACCGCTACAATGCTCAGTTCTTCTATAAAGACGAGAGCAGTGTTTTTCAACCACCGTGCCGTGAAGATATTTCACTAGAATAACAGCTCTGTGTTTCACTCTGAAGGTGGCGACTAAATGTAGAAATGAAAGGTTTGACTCTTTTTTTGAGATTTGGTTCTTGATGAGTCAGTCAATGAAAAGAGCTATTTGATTTTCAGACTCTTTGCTCACAGACTTCTGGTGAACGATGAACAAGTAGTTTGTGGATTGTGGATTGAAGATTCACTCACCCACTCTTTTGTTGGAGTGGCTGCCGACTCACGAGTCATTTAAAAGAGTTCTCGCTTCTTGCATCACGATAAGTAGGCCAAAATAATAAGCACAGTTCTACATGGTTATGACAAAAAACATTTGTGCTTAATGGGATAGTGGTGTGCCGTGGGATTTTTTTCATTGTAAAAAGTGTGCTGTGACAGAAAGAAAGTTGGGAAACACTGGACTGGAGAGAACTAAATACCCTGTTGTCAGTTTCAACGTGGTGACCTACAGCCTTCTTCAGGACAGGTCCCTGATTTCAGCGTGATGCTCGCTGGACAGTATTTAACTGGAGTGATGACTCCAGTTGAGGGATAATTCCCAGGTAACACCAAGTACCTCACATTGGGTCTATAATCCCCATGCAACTAGCGTCACATGGACACCACGTGAATGAATGTCGAATTTACAAAAGAAAGTGTTAAAAACAGGTTAGTCAATCAAGATCGCCTCCCCCACCTGCCCTGGATGATGGCGGCTGAGTCTGTGCCTGAGCAGATGTCGTCCATAACGTAGGGGTTTTGTTCGCAGGTGACATTGAGCATGGTGTAGTTGGGTTTACACACAGTGAGGAAGTAAGGGGCCGGGTAGCCCGTCATCAGCTGGAGCACATCTGTGATGAGGGCCGTGGCGCAGAGGCCGAACGCGTGGACCCCTGGGGAAACGGGAACAGGAAGATGGAAGGGGGAATTTTGATCTGATGCAAATTCAATAAAAGTCTAAATCAAGCAAAGGGACGGACATACCAACAGATGCAAACAGCCACTGCTACAAAGCCACATTGCAAGTGCATTCACACATACATGCATATATAAATACATACTGGGTATATTATGGTTAAGTGGTTAACCATTAGCAACCATTGAGATTTTTAATCCGAAGGAATCCTATGGAATTTCAAACAAATCATACTGCACAGAGTGAATGCTAGGATTTCCATTGGCTAAAAATAAAGTATTCAGTTTGGGACTGTTTAGTTCATGAGGGCGACAACATATGTTGCATGATGTGCAGAATTTTTTATAAATGAGTAGTAGATACTTCTACAATTGGCTCATAGTAGATTCATAAGCACATCCCTGCATGCCTAATACATACATGCAGTACATGCAAACGTTGGAGTAAAGTCACATACCAGACATGTACAAATGAAGTCATGCACATGGGATTGGTTAAAATGCTTCATTACACAAATTCCACATATTTAATACAGACCAACACACATGGAGACACACAGCTAAAAAATATTATTATTCAAGCAAAACCACAGCACGCATGTGTGTGTGTGCGTGTACATGCATTTGCGCACCAGTCTTAATTGATATTTAGTCGTGGGTCGCACTTGGTTTAAGTAAGAAATTTCAGTGAAGTCATGTGGCATTCACAACAAGTAGCAGCAGTAGCAGAGCAGCGTACCCACAAAGCGCACCGCCCTGCGTATGAAGGAGTTGAAGTTGCATCCCGCTGCATTGATGTTGGCTTCCGCTCCGACTCCGCCCTTCCTCCGAGACAGACAGCAGAAGAGGATCCCTTCTCCGATCATTATCTGTCAGCAGGACAAGCACGACACATGAAAAACAAGAGTTACTGTAGCTTTGTAACTACAGTTCTATTGGTATATCTCCAATGCGCATAACCCAGAGGGTCCGCCATCTTGTACTCTGAAACCAATTCAGCAGTGGGTCCAGTGGGGTATAAAACCCTAAGCAGCTACGCCTCCTTCATAGAACTGTAGTTACAAAACCACAGAAACTTTTGTTCTATGTCAGGAGGCTCCGCCCCTTAGGGGCTACGCTCCTATTCTCATACCAGGGGCGGAGACCCCCGATACTCCACTCCCCACTGGACCTGAACACACCACAAGTGCGTAACAGTCCTGGGTGAAGTCTAAAGCAGCCAAAGCCGACAGTGAACATAATACCCACACCGTGACCCAATTGAATCGCAAATCAATTGTGCCCAAACCAGGGCCAATGGAAAGCACCTAACACCACACACACTGTATACACAGAGAGAGTGTTAGTCTATAAGTACAGGCAGCATGTCAGAGAATCTGAGTAGCCTGTGAAAATAAAAAATCCCCTAGGTCCGCTCGGCCGCAATGCCAAGTACAGACTGGGAAAGGGACCCTGCGGAGACATTGTACAGGTAAAACCGAACAAATGGAGACAGTGACGACCAAGACGCCGCCGTACAAATGTCCTGAACCCCGATGCCCCTAAAAATGGCAGTCAAAGCCACCACACCCCGAGTAGATTGGGCGCAGAGAGCTGTCGGAACATCCCAACCCGCCGACTCATAAGCCATCGCGATACAATCGCATAACCAATGAGAAAGTCGCTGTGCAGAGAGCGGCCGGCCCAGGGCCGCCGCTCCATAGCACACAAACAGTTGTTCAGACAGCCAGACAACCAGTGTGCGCGCGGAACACAAACAGCTCCTCTCGCACATCCTGGTGAGGAGGAGGAAAAAAGGCATCGAGGGTAACTACCCTCGATCTGTATGAGCTCGTCACAACCTTAGGTGTAAACGTCGGGTTAGGATGTAACACCGCACTGCTGAGGTCGCCATTAATGGCTAAGCAGGCAAGATGCCCGACACGCATTGCAGAGGTCAGAGCGATAAGCAGTGCCGTCTTAAAGGACAGCAGCTTCAACGGGATCTGAGACAGAGGTTCGAAGCGCGTCCAGAACCAACCCCAAGTCCCACTGAGGACTGATCGCGTACGTCACAGGCCGCATCACATCCCCATGAGGAAACGCTTCACGAGGGATCGCGGCACAATCAACAACCATAGCCGGTGGCACACTGGGTTTAGCCGAAGTCCTCCGAACCACCGCTGGAGTCAGTCTCAGCTGAATTGGGAAAGAGGACAAGATGGTGGACACTCTGGGTTAGATAGGGCTATACTGCTCCATCCTGATTGGCTGAAGCGGGTGCACGTGATAGATTTTCAGTACTGGCGCATACGCATTGGAGATATACCAATAGGAGCATAGTCTGTCAGACAACTCGATTATTAAAACAGCCAATCCCTCTTGCCCTACTGCTTTTCTGCCTGCCTGCTTGCTTGCTTGCGCTCCCTCCACCTACCCTGCCTCCACCTGTTGCTCTACTCTTATATTCAATGAGGGGATTCAAGCTCATAACTGTAATATTTCTGGCTCATTAAGCATGCCGATGTTTTCTGAATACCTCGTTGGGAGTGATGAGCAGTAGAGCCCAGATGCCAAACTCAAACGATGCTAAATAAATAAAAATCATTTTAAAGAGAGACTCTCAGAATTGCAGTTTACAATTATCCTGATTGATTAAGCATTGGGATACAATAGAGATTTTCACATTTCAATTTCAAGTTTCATTTCAGTTTTATCTCAGGCCAACACGTACTGTAACTATCGACACAGAAACGAAGCAAAGCAGCAGTGAAGCAGAGTAACAGTGTAAGCACTGATTCAGGGAGTCATAGTGGAGATTAAAATAAATACCTCAAATAAAGCCTGGTACTCAAGTGTTCTCATAGTTAGATTTTACTGGCACACAATTGCATTCTGGGAGCTTCTTTTCAGCAAATCAGATCAGATCAGCCAATCATGTTCAATTGAGCTTTAAAGTAGCCTTTATGATCAGGTGACATCTAAAAATTTTTTGACATCTAAAAAGCCGGAGGTTCTCAACTGGTCTAGCCTCAGGATTTACATTTGTCCTCAGTCGTTAAGTCACCAGCCAAACATAAATTAAGATCTGAATCATTCACATTTATTTCACAAAATGAATAGTGCAGTTATCCACGATGCTTTTGTGCACTGATAAAAATCCCGAAAACAAAAAAGTGCAGAAAGGGATTAAAAACTAGGGATGTTAAAATGTGTAGACTAAATGACCGGCTAAACCACTGACTGTTGACAGTAAATATCAAAAATCGTTTATTTCTTTTGTGTGTATAAATAAAGACATGTTTATTTTCAATGACGTGTCTTATTTTTGAAACATTAGGTCTTTGAAACATTAGGGCTTTGATGCAACTTCTGAACAAGTCTTCTGAATAAGTAAGTCCATATGTCAATTTCTAAGAGCCATACAGACGGACTGAGCCACCGCCTGAGCCAGCAGCATCCGCACACACCTCACACCCCCACCTGGCTGGAAGTTTCCGTTGAGCGGCAAAACGGATAAAACCCAGTTAGAAGGACAATAATACAGATAATATCAATACTATTAATAATATTAATCCAGTCCGAGCTGAGAGGAGTGGAGCACCGGGAGAGGAGGCTCCGAGCCCCCGGCGCTCCATCGCATCATTCTGGCAGGAGATGAAGCAACACACCGGGCGGTTGGTCGGACAATCACCCGGTATCGACCAAAATAGACAACTGGGATTTAACCCGACCATTAAACTTAGAGACACCGTAAAATTTGATATTTTCTATCAAATTTTATTTTACTTAAAAAAATTGTGATATATCACAACAAAATTATTCGCAATACTTAATATATCGTAAAACTACCCAGAACATGATACTATCATATCATGGCCCAAGTATCGTGATAATATCATATAGTGATAGTATCATATAGTGATTCCCACCCATATACCTAGTGCATTTATAGATCTACATCTTAAAAATCTTTAAAAACACGCACACAAAAAACCACGACTAGTCGGTAAATGCCTTGGACACGTCGACTAGCAAAAAACTGTGTCCTTAACATAACAAAATAAGTTAAATAAAGAGCCAACAGCAACTTAACATGATGATCCAACATATTGCCATTGCGTATTAACCCTAAAAATGCTGTAAAACTGTAAGAATTAGGCATTGGATTTCTGTGACAACTCCTGTCAGTCAAACACAGAACGGTGTTTGAAAGCTGAATATCTTATATTACGTTTTGACTTTGAGGCTTTCAATTAATTTAAACATCTTTTTTTGGGGGGCGGAAGGGGGGGGGGCATCACTTCCTGTGCAGTATTGTTATGTCGTACCCGTGTACTATCCAGTACAGTACTATACTCTACTGATAAGATTGATTCAGGCTTAAGTAAGGCCAATTGTGATAGAAAAACGCAGTTGCAAGGTTGTATTTTATCACAAAAACAGAAATTGTGTGTAACCTTAAATGTTGCTATGCATTCCTTGTGATGGTAATGTCAGAAAGATATGATGAAAAATTATCATTGTTGAAAACAAAAAAGACCACCACGCGTTGCTTTGCGTGATATGTTCGGTGGCAGCTTGGGACAGAAGATTAGTTCGTGTGCGTAGTCCCGGGCAACTTGACAGCACCGCAGGCTCGCCGGCTGCTCTCAGATACACCCCCCCACCCCCCCACACACACACAAACACAACCACACACACAAACACACACACACACACACACACACAAACACACACACACACACACACACACACACATGCACGCGCGCACACACACTCAAACACACACACACACACACACACACACACAGTAAAAGGCATTTACAGAGTCGTGCGAGCAGAGATGTGCAGAAAGAAAGAGACAGACAATAACACACCAACACACACACACACACATGCACAGTGAGAAACCCATGTGCACACACACACACACACACGTGCACGCTTATCCACACACACATATGCATTGAAAACATACACATAGTATGTCACACT
>OMKR01095983.1:0-12702 GCA_900302355.1 Cyttopsis rosea
TATGTTATGTTCGCCTCCCTATTTCTGCACACGGTGCAGTGTGAATTGGGTATTGCTACAAAGCTGAGACTCTTGTGAATCCAAAGAGCCCAATTGCATTCATGTGGGATGAAATATGGCCTCATAGTAACCATTTCAATGTGATGACAGCATTTTGTTTTACTTGACCTTGCTGTATAAAATGACCTGTTGTGACCTCTAGGATAATCACAGCCTCATGAAACTCTAGACCCAGAATCTAGACACTCAGACCATTCAGAAAGTGTATGGGATGTCCAGGTACATTGAAGACTCCATTTTTCAATGGAGTTCATTTTTCATAGCATCGGGGGTCTCCGCCCATGGTATACCAATAGGAGCGTAGCCTCTAAGGGGCGGAGCCTCCTGACATAGAATGAGAGTTACTGTAGCTTTGTAACTACAGTTCTATGAAGAACTAGAATCCATCAGTCTTGCTGAATTAGTTTCAGAGGACAAGATGGCGGACCTTCGGGGTTATATAGGGCTCTGCTGCTCCATCCTGATTTGCTGAAGCGAGTGGATGAATAAACTTCCAGTACTTGCTCATGCGTGTTGGAGATATACCAATAGGAGCGATGAAGGATGAAGGAGGTGTAGCCCGTAAGGGCCTACACTTCCTTCATAGAACTGTAGTTTCAAAGCTACATTAACTCTCGTTTTCTAGTTTCAAAGTCATCCGACTGTGGTTTGTAACTGACCGAGTCTGTTGATCTCCAACAAGTCTGTTTCATCTGGCGTGTCTAGTTCGTCAATGTTGATGTCGAGGTCATCGCCGGTATCCAAGGCCTCGTCCCCCGTCTCCAGTCCGTCGTCTGACAGGAGGGATCCCTCGCTCCGGTCCAATGATACATCCATGGGTGGGGCTGCCAGCCTCTTCCTGTGGTTGGATCCACCTGAAAGATCCATGGAGGGCGGGTCTGGGCAGGGAAATGCATACAGAGTTGAAAAACACATAATGGTCCTCATCTCTAACAATACTCTTTGGGAAGACTCTGCTACTACTTGAGTTATTCCACTTTTACTTTTACTTAGGTACATTTAGCCCCATAAAAGTATACTTTTGCTCCAATACATTTCCCCTGAACACCTTTGTTACTCGCTACCAGGGCTCAACACTGACTTTTAAAAGTGGTTGCCAGGCTGGCAAACAGGCATCAGCTTTTGGTTGCCCAAACTGAAAATATGGTAGCCATTTTTAGTCACCTTATATTTTGAGTAATTAAGATACAGTACTATGCAGTTATTAAGCAGTCAGCTTAATAATGAAAATGTCACATAAAAGAATGTTTAAAAGCTTTATTATAGTAACCGAACAAAATTCTTTGTAGTTTATCTACAGTTTATCAGTTCATCTGATACTTTACAGAATTTACAGAATAATCTTCAGAGGGAAAGGAACACAAGTCAAGACAAGACAGACAAGAGCTGTGATACCACCAACTCCTCTGGTCACACTTGGCCTGTGCCTGTCTCTCTTACACCCACACGTACAGTATATGTTCACCACACCCACAATAAGACTCAGCAGTCCTGTGTGTCCCCTCATTGATAACAATGGTAAATTCTAACTTTCCGTCACAGATGACGAAGAAAGGCATTAAAACGTATTACAGGTAAAACATGAGACTCGTGTAGGCTGATATAGGAGTTTAGTGTGGCGCTGTACTGAAAAAAAAGGAACAAATAGTCTAATCTTCGTATTGAACAGCCAAATCCAATTCAGTCGGAATCAATTTGCGCATTTGTTTGTGATGTTGACGGGTTAGTCTAACTTGTCTAGACTAAGGGGATGTCTTTTCTGAGGGTCTGTGAAGCCCTTTGAGACTGTAGTGTGGTTAAGGGCTATATGCTGTAAATAACACTGACTTGACTTGACTTGACTTCACCCCATAGTCAAACAACCGCTTCGCCATTGTCTCTACTGTAGGTGCCTGTTCGCACATGAGTAAACGCACATGCAGCGTCCTGGTTCCGACTGTAACAGCAATATTTAAATATCACTAATGCAACAAATTTATTTATTTTGGGGTACACGTTTTGCTGTTTGCTGTCCCTATTTTTTATGTTAAAAAGTGGTTGCCAAAGAGGGCAACCAGAGGCCACAAAATGGTTGCCAATTGACTCAATCTGGTTGCTGAGGGCAACCGGGCACCCGAAGGGTCCTATCAGCCAGAAAGCTGAGTGTAAACAAACACTCTCAAGCCCGTGTTCAGAGTTGCCAGGTACGCGGTTTTCCCGTGGAATTGGGCTACTTTTTAAGTGTTGAAGCGGTTGTTTTTTTGTCCGTGGGTTGGGGGGTGGCTGAGTTTGTCGTGAAGACCTGGCAACCCTGCCCGTGTTCAGTTTAGTTTTTTTAGTTTAGGTTTTTAGTAAGATATCTCTACTTTTACTCAAGTGTGCCTCTCCAGTACTTTTCCCACCACTGGTTAATTCTGTAGGCATCCTTGTCAACTCCTAGAAATGTACCCTGTAGTGATTCCCTGCTATTCCTTTACTTTATTTTTTAAAGAGTTTTACATCGTAAAGAAACATCAAATGACAAATGAAGTTAACTATGAAGTAACTAAATCATAATCATTTCAAATTCAGCTGTGGTGGTCAGATGTATTATGTTAATTGCAAATTAACTGTAGCTGTTCATGCACATGAATAACCACCTATGTAAACTCATTTTAGAAAAAGTAAACCAATAGCAACAATATTGAGAACGTAAGTTACGGCAGCAACATGAGTTCAATTACCTTCTATGTTTTCGCCCTCGTCTACGCCCTCCTCCATCGAGGCCGCCGTCCTCATCATCATCTTCGCCTCGGCCGCATGGTCTCCCTGCAGAGCGGCCCTGCTAAGAGGAAGAGTAACACAGTAATGAGACACTAAATAGACCAGCATCGCCATCGCGACTGCCGCCATGGGCACAGCCAGACAGAACACTGGGCTGAACAAGCCAAAGACAATCATCTATAATCGAATTAATGAACCTGAAGATAAATAACGCTCTGAGATAATACGAAAGGGAAAAAAAAAAGAGTTGATTTAGCTAGGGACAGAGAGAGAGAGAGAAAGAGACTCACTGCTTCCTTCCCAGGGCGGCCTGTGTGGGCCGGAGAGACAATAGTGAGCAGTGTTAAGCCCCTCTCCCCGAGCCCAAGCCCCTCGACAGACCCTTATTAACATAAAGGCGGCAACAATGGAGAGAAGCTGCACAAAGAAATATAAGTACACACACCCATACATTTATGGGTGTGTGTGCATGTGAGTGTGTTTTATCACATTCTCATGATTCCTTTCTAACAAAGCCATGTATATTTAAGCCTTAATTAGCAAGTGTATACACTTCTGTATATATTTGACATATATGGACAAGCAAGTCGTGAGACTGGTCATTAGAATGTCAACGTGTGTGTATGTATAAGCCAATACCCACCCACTGCAAATGGAAAAATAAATAAATATATAATCTCAAAAATAAGGGTACACAGCCACACACACACACACACACACAGACCGTGACACACACCTCTGTGGCTTGAACAATACAGTCCTTGTTTGAGTGCTGTGAATAACTTAATAACTGAATAAACGTGGCAGGCAACAGCATCTGAAAATGAAAAAAATGGAAACAATATTCTGATTGAAATAATAAGAAGTAATAATACGATTCTCAAGCCTTTTCTGTGCGTTTTGATTTTGATTCTATTCCGAATCATATCATCGTAATTATAACGCCTACGCTCACCCTTCAGGGTTTTATTAATCGTAATTGGTGTAATTGATGTAGTAAAGTCTATGAACTGTATGTTTGTGAATGTATTTGCTAACATTCTATTAGTTATGTTTGTAAATTGCAAATCTTTTTGCAGAGTTTTTTGCAGACTGGGCTGTGGGTTTAATACGTCAATCCTGTTATTTGTCATGACGCCCTCCCTGGCCTGACCTGGTATAGAACACCTTCTAAACTCGAAGGAACAAAGGGTTAAATCTGTACACCCACAAGCTTCTCCAAATATGAAAAGGTGTGGTGAGGTGAAATACATCAGATAAAACATTTGTCACCTTTCCAAGTAAGTTTGCACAATCTTCAGAAGCCTTCCGTGCTGTGAATCCTTCTGTGTACATCTTGAATAAAAGACGGGGCAATGCAGCTTGCACTGTATAGAGTTGAATGTGTCAAAAGTGATTCTGCACTGCCTCCCCAAGGCCACAGACGGTACGGACGCTGGCCTGTGGGCCTTCATTAAAGTAGAGGCACAGTGGGGTTAGTTGGGTCTACCGACTCAATTTAAATATCAGATTTAAGAATTTACTGTTAACTTAAGCTGATGACACATTTTTTCAGATATAGTCTTTAGGGCTGACGTTTCCACCATATCTCTGATGAGCCATGTCAAAAGTTCAAATTTGTAGGTCCGTACCGGAAATAATAATAATAATAATAATAATAATAAATAAATAAATAATAAAATTACTGTATAATTCCTTTTTAAGATGCAACAAGGAAAAGGATTCTGTGGTAAACACGTTGATTGGCTGGAATTCACATTATATCGAGGCTGATAATTACCCAAAATAAAAAATGTAAATACTAGATAATCACAACATAATGTCATTCAGATAAGGGGACACATTAAAGGTGCAGTGTGTAGAATTTTGTGGCATCTAGCGGAGTGGACTTGGCAGAAATGGAATATAATATTCATAAGTATGTATTAACTAGTGTGTAATCCCATGAAAATAAGAATCGTTGTGTTTTCGTTACCGAATGAGCCGTGTATATCTCCATGGGAGCGTCTCCCCTTCGGGTCCTATTGCTACTATAGCCCAGAACGGACAAACCAAACACTGGCTCTAGAGAGGGAGCTTCTCCTACACGGAGGGGTATTGAGTTGGTTGCAATCTACAACCTCACCACTAGATGTCATTAAATTCTACACACTGCACCTTTAAGTGCCACGCAAAGATTAGATGAACAATGGTTGGAAAAAAGGGGACTTTTTTTTAAATCAAACTTTTAACATTTTAACTTTATGAAACTACTTAAGTTATGTTAAGGTGCTGCTGATTTATAACGTGCTTGTCAGTTACAGCTGAGAGGTTATTTTTGCGAAGAAAATCTACGGAATCATACAGTTGGGAGTTACAGTATAATAAGTCAATCCCTGTTGGTAATGGGATATCGGTGTACAGTATAATAATAATAATAATAATAATAATAATAATAATAATAATATTATTATTATAATTATTATAATTATTATAATAATAATAGGCTTTCAGGTGAAGACCCACCTCGTCAGGAGGAAATGGGTGTATCCCTCTGGAACGTACTGGGCGTGGTCCTCACTCCGAGCTTGATAAGACGTCTGTCCATCAAACTGCCGGTGGGTGTGGTCTGGTTCATAGCGGCTCCAGCCTTCAGCTTGGTCTGAACCACACACCTCTTCTCTCTCCTCCCGTTGATGTTGCGTTGTATATCCAAGGTTTTCTTCTGTCCCGTAACTTTCTGCGTATTCGTTGCGATAACCGAGGGTGCTTTCATATCGCCCCGGCTCCTCATCAACGGCTCCGGCGGCACCCTGTGCGTGGGCGACGGCTCCGATCTCAGGTGTAAAATCCACCGGGCTTTCTTGTCTGGTGTCAAGGTTGTCCTGGCGATGGCTCTGGCTTTCGATCCTTTGATCGGTGCGGTGGTAGTTGTAGCCAAACTGAGTTTGATAATAAGCCGAGCGACGGCCTCCTGTCCACGGGCACGGAGAGCTCTCATAAGTCGGCTGCGATGCTATTTCCTGGTGTCTTCTTCCGGGCAGTAGGGAGTGAGGGTGGTAGAAAGAGGAGAATCATAAATATGAAGTCATCTGAACATCCTCCATCATCCTCCATCATCATCATCATCATCATAAGCCTATAGACGGTGAAAAGCTCTCTTGGTGCTATACTGTAGTTCGAAGAGGCTGTGCTTACAGGTATCACAATATGCCATTTAATTAAAATGTAAATACATCTTCCTATGTGTCAAATAATTGGTGGCAATATCATTCTTATACATCACAAAGATTTATGCTAATTACACAATTATAAAGACTTACATACACTGCTGATGTGGAGTTAGTAAGCTACACGAGCAAACTTTCTTGATCTTGTACACAAGGGTAAACACACAACCACCAAGCTTTAACAAAACACACACACACACGCAAAGGTTGAAACTCATACACACGTGCGCACACACACACAGACACACACACCTTGTGAAAGAGCTAGGGGAACTGTTTCCATTAACTGTGGTGGGGCTCCAGCTGTAATGAGGCAGGTAATGCATATTTAATGAGGCGTAAACAGATTTATAAACACACACAGGGTTGCAGATCAAAGCTCAGTGCCACACACACACACACACACACTCAAACATATTTTAATCTTGTGTTCGCTCATTGAGACATGCAGACACGCATGTGTGTCACATGTGTTTACACGTACAACTGCTTTTTCTGTCTCAGCATTTGCACTTTATTCTCTCTCTATCGTCCACTTACTTACTGACCTACTCTTTCACATGAGGCACACACACACACACACACACACACACACACACACCGCAAAACCCAAACACAATTCCCTTGCCTCCTGCATTTGCAAAACATGGTTAATGCTGGATCAGAGGAGGCATGTTGCAAGGCCACATGGGTACAATACTCACCATATGATCCTTTATATCCCCATTATTAATTACACACACACACACACACACACACACACACACACACACACACACACACACATAGAAAGTGCTGTGTTGTCTTCCTTTAGTTAAAAAGCTTCAAGTCAGACATCTCTTAAACTAACGTTCATTCCGCACTGAGAAGTCTAATATTTAAATATATTGACACATTAAAACCCGGGAGGGATTAGGAAGGGCAAAGTGCTGACGATGGGACTGAGCTTTCTATGAATTCCAAATGAGAGCGAGAGGAGAAGTGGAGAGAAGCGCTCGTTTGCTTCTCACCTCATTAAATTCCCAGAATTCATATCACCAGCGGCAGAATCAATGAGAAGTGAATTCCTTTCAGAGAGCAGAGCGGGATCTGATAAGCTTCATTTCCACGGAGGATAAAGGATCAAATGAAAGAGTGTCGCACGAAAAAAGGTTTTTTTTAATATACAGTGGTGATGTTCAAAAGAATGATGTTCTGCCTCACTCCGAGACTCAGAAAGAGAAGTACGTATAAGTACGATAAAATACATAGTATTATATATGTAGTAGAGGGATTCACAGAACCAACTGTCGACTTTTAACTTCCACGTGTCATGTCTTAGCCATGCCTTATTAGATAATATTTTTTCTTAATGTGGTATATATTTATATAAATTTATCTATATGATATATATTTTGACTTTAAAACAAGTTTTCACAGCAAAACATTCAATGGAAATTGTAGGCAAGAACAGTGTTATTTCACTTTTCAACCGTTCACAAGCAAAACAATACAGATTTTAAAGTGGTAATCCGTCTAGTTTAAAATAATCCCATATTTGATCCTTTATTTGTCAGGCACATTATAAGAAACAGCCATTCAATGTATTTGGCTTATGTATGTTGCTCCTCTATATGCTGTTTCCATTGTTGTCCGCCACTGCCGCCAAGAATGCAAAGATTGCAAAAGGTATCCGCAGTGAATTTGGACATGTTGTCGAGAAAAGAAAGTAACTGTTTTAGGGTAAACCCAGATGTTGGCGGAATAAAAACTTGCGGGTTTGAATGGAATTCTGGGAACACAAAGGATCTGATGGATTACCACTTTAATAGATCGCAAACAGATTCCGTCCATTGGCGCAACGTCTACTTCAGGATTTCTTCCCCAAACTAAATTCACCACCAAACACTTAAAGCTTCATGACAACTTGGAACGACCCAATTTTGAGAGTTTTCCCCCAAAAAAAGGAAGGATTAGAGGAAAAGAGGAAACCACCGTCTCTGTGGATCGCCGGTGACTTTGATGTCCTTAATTACCGACGGCGGGAACAGCTGCTCCGTCCCGAACTTCTTTCGGAAACTCTGGATCCGGCTTTTTGACGCTCTCGCTGCGATTCACAGGCTGCTGTGTTTTTGTGACGGCTCGGCATCGGCTTTGAACAGCACAACAAGAACCTCGTTATTTCGAGATTTTGACAGTTCAGCGGCGTGACAGAATGAGGAACCGTTATTTTAGGAGGAATATTGAGGACAAAGACGCGTTGTGAGGTTGAACGACGCGTCTAAAAGGCTCGTTTTATCTGTTGTTCACTAAAGCTCCGCCGCCGTGTGGGAACTTCTGAAACGGGCTACTACTCCAAATCAGGTGTTTATTTGGAATTTTCAATGTAATTACATATTTTATCACATCATCACAGCATTAATATTCATATTCAGCCCCAGATTGTTTGTTATTCAAGCGTAGGGTGTACTCAATTTCATCCACATCACAAATTTCCCCGTAATAGTACCTAATAGTACGCAACGTGCACCAATGTTAATGATCCATAACACCCCAAAATATGATCAATAATTACGCGGCTCTGTGGAATACTAAATTCTGATTGGTCAACCGGGGCAATCGGTGGTCGGTTATTCCTGAATAATGACCGCCGATACGTGACCGTTGCTTCTATGCCCGGTTTCACGTATCGCTCTGCCGACATGCTCCGTCCCATTCATCATACATCATTTCACGATTGATGTAAATGCCTAATTGGACATTAATAACAGTGAATAGCTTCGTCATATGTAGGGCAATTTTGTATTTCGTAGGTGAATAGTTCGCGATGTTGTTGCAGACTATTTTTTCCGCCGTGGTAGCCGTTCAACTAGACATACGAGTTATAAAACAATTTCAAATCAACATTCTGTGTCAATGTATTCATTTATGTCGTCAGTAGCCGTGTAATGTAATAGCTGCGAACGCCCAATAGTCTACCATCTGATCGAGCCACCGCTCTAACAGTGGGCCTATTATATTCCTCATTTTGGACATGGTAGACTTACTAAAATATCAAAATCAACGGAGTTATAATTTCATTTTTTTGTATAATGACATTGGCGCACATTACCAGGCAGATCTGATACCTTATGCTTCCTCTGAGCCCTTTCCCTCTGAGACAGTCCTTGGAGCGTCAGCGTGACAGGATTATTCTGTACCGGCAGAAGTTGTATTTTTTTCCCGCAGACGAGACGACAGCCTGCAAAATGCCACAGATGCCAAAGACGGACGCGGGTCGTCTCCAAACACCCCCGTGCTAAATCCAGATCTCCCATCAAAGCGTGGTGGCGAAAGCAACGGGAACCGGGATTAAACTAACATATTACAGTGCCAAGTGTGAACATGAGCAAATGAATACAAACCGAAATTCGATTTCTACCAAACAAATCTAGTTGTCAAGGGGAAACGTCGGAATGAGCGTTATCACCCTGAGACGGCCTCATCAGGTAGGCACGCCGTTACCTCGACAACGGCAGTCAGATTTGGCATCCTCCGTCCTCCATCCTCTCTTTAATTGGGTCTTTTTGTTTTCTTTCGGTTTTTTTTTGTGTCCAACACCAGTGTTTTCAACTTCCATTCCGACTCATTTGTCACTCCATTTAATTTGTTTTCGTATCTGCCGCACCTTCCATCCACTGACACCAATTAACTCGATGGAAAACAAGACGAGAGCTGGGACTCCGTGGTTTTAACGTGTAGATATTTGCATCGTTACTTTGTTTGAGGCGGAAAAACAAATGGACATTTTAGGCGACAACAGTATGATTTGGACCATTCTCCAGCAAAGAAATAACGTATTTTAAGCACTTTAGTCAGATTATCTCCTTGGCTCTCATATTCAGTCAAGTCCTCAAAATTTCTCAAATGTCTTAAGTACAATTTGATAAATATTAAAAGTCCTGGTTAGATTTATATTCCAGTTCCTAATCACTTCCCTTTGCGATCTGACCTGAAGGAAACTGTTCTAATAACAGTGCATGGAATCAACCCTGTTACTACCTGTTACTTACCACTCTGTTCCAAATATATACTACTTACCCGTAAAACTTTACTGAATAAGAGGGAGGTGATTTGTCCAAAAGTCTTCAAATTGGTCCAAATCCGTCTTACAAAGGTCTTTAGATGTATTGAATTTAACTCGCTGGTACCTGCTTAAAACGGAGAATACCTCCCACAAGCTATGTATTGTTGCCGTTTAACCCTCATGATCTCTTTCAGCAACATCTTCGAGAAACGTCCTTTCCCCAGCTGTCTGCGCCTTCACCTCTATATCACGCCTCTCAACGTGGTGATTTAGAGTCAAACACATCATCTCCATGACAACACCCCATTACAATGTCAAAAACTGATCCAAAACCAGCAATTCGGGGGTTTCTGGAGTTACAGCGACTTGCCTTGGAGCTTTTGGTTCCACAGAAGGACGGAGCTCCAGCTCCAGAGTTGAGTGAGTGGAGAATGAAGGATTCCACAGCAGAGCGGTGTGTCAGCGGAGGGAGGCCACGCCACGTCAACATGCGGTCACACACCTGTAATAACACGCCGCCCGCCATTTATAAACCCTGTCGAACACCTGCGAGACACGCTCCGCACAACTCAGCAGCTTTATTTGCTTGGATAGCCATCTCCCGGACTCATAGTTTTCACTGTTTCTCCTGTTGGCTTGAGGCTTTGGCCAGAAACAACAAACAACAAAGAAGGAACGAAAGAAAAAAAAGAAGTGGTATGGGCCTACCATCGTGGCAGGCATGAGATTAATCTGGACGGCCTGAACACGTCCTGACTGGCTTCAGTTTTATAGATTTTGGATGCTGAATTCTCCAGATCAGGGGTTTCCTAACCAACCTCCCTGATTCAAACCTGATTCAATCTGAGATTCAATCTCTTTTGTTTGAATTGGTTCTGAATTGAATTAGAAATTGTCATGGGTTTCAGGGCATACAATACATTGTCAGAATCAGAATCAGAATCTGTTAATTTGGCCAAGTACATTTTTTTGTACAAGAAATTTGTCTTGAAATGAGTTGGCTCAGCAATCTTTACAAAGAAAATAAATATATATACAAATATACAGCATATACAGGATGAATTAAATGGCTATGGCAGGGTTGTAGCATGGTTGTTTTGCCATGGTTGAGGTAGCATGGTTGCAGCGGCATGGTTGCAGCGGCATGGTTGTCACAGCATGGTTGCAGTAGCATGGCTTCAGCAGGGGCGCCGCCAAGGGGGAGCCAGGGGGGACCACGCCCACCCTGAGACAATCGCTGGCCACCCCACTGGCCCCCCCTTGTGAGTCCCACCCAATCAAAAGTTTTGAAAAAAATTGTTTTTTTCAGAAGCGCTCTCCGCTCGTTTCTCAGTCTATTCCATCCCCGCCTCCAAAGTCTCAAAAGTCAACTTGACGAGCGAGCGAGTGTTGAGCAGTTGCAAGCACGTAGGGAGGGTCGAGGATGTGGAGCTCCAGGTACAGGATGTGGAGCTCCAGGTCCAGGATGTGGAGCTCCAGGACTAGGATGTGGAGCTCCAGGACCAGGATGTGGAGCTCCAGGACCAGATGTGGAGCTCCAGGACCAGCAGTGGAGCTCTAGGACTAGGACATGGAGCTCTAGGATTAGGACATGGAGCTCCAGGACTAGAATGGGGAGCCCCAGGACTAGGACGTGGAGCTCCAGGACTAGAATGGGGAGCCCCAGGACTAGGAGGTGGAGCTCCAGGACCAGGATGTAGACCTCCAGGACTAAGAGGTGGAGCTCCATGGACCAGGATGTAATAACAGATGAGGTGATGGGGGGGAAAAGCTGCACGGGCGCTGGCGTGCTCGGCTGTGATCTCCATAAATCCATCATCGCCTCCAACATTCCATCCCAAAATGATCAAAGGGCTCTGGGGGTTTTGATGGGGAAAGAGAGGAGGAGGAGGAGAAGAAGAAGAGGAGGAGGAGGAGGAGGAAGGAGAGGGACTTCCCAAAGCTAAAAAACACGGTTTTGATTCTGTCGTGTGACTTGTAGCCCTGACCCTCTCAAATACACGCACACACACACATAAAAAATACACAAAAACACACACACCCACACACTAATACACAGTCATACAAATACATGGAAACACACCATGTGTAAACACTTAAGACACAATATACACAACACACACACACCAAACACACAGAAACCACTCCTTCACACACAAAATATACACAACATACGTGCAAATACGCATACACACACACACACACTTATATACACCCAAACTTACTAACCCACACACAGAAACCATACACACACACATAGAAAGTAAATTACTCGAACGCAAACTTGCGCACTGATTCATGCACACACACACGCATGTGCACACATATATAATATACACAACATACATGCAAAAACACACACATACACACACAAACTCCAATTTACACAACAAAGGCACACACACATACAACATACGAACCCGATACACAACATGCATACAAACACACATATAATCTCTCTCGCATACATGCATACACATAAATGCACACATACACACACACACACACACAAACTCACACATCCACCCATATGCCCTCTTTCACACTCACAGTGTGTGTGTGTATTAGCGCTATAATTAGCTCATAAAATGGCTCCAAACACACACACACATATGATCCAAGGCTCAAAGAACAATAAAAAACCCT
>OMKR01095984.1:0-11430 GCA_900302355.1 Cyttopsis rosea
AGATAGATAGATAGATAGATAGATAGACAGACAGACAGACAGACGGACAGACAGACAGACAGACAGACAGACAGATAGATAGAAAGATAGACAGACAGACACACATTTAGATAGATAGATAGATAGATAGACAGACAGACAGACAGACAGATAGATACATATACACATACACATACAGTATACAGATACTGTAGACAGACAGATAGATAGATAGATAGACAGATAGATAGATAGATAGATAGATAGATAGATAGATAGATAGATAGATAGATAGTACCTGATTGGCATCAAATGATCGGAACACGTTCTCCATGTATGCAGACTCTTCTTCCATGGAGTCGCTATTCACCCCGAAGATCTTCTTGAACTCATGCAGGTGCAGATGGCCACTCGGACACTCACTGGCAAACTTTCTGTAAAGTTCCTGAATATTTTGAAGCGTCACTTCCTTCTCTTCATCACTCTGTCCCTGACCCATCGTTCAATTCAAATGGAAAAATAAAAGAATTTAATGAAAAGAAGATGATGAAAATTAAAATCCCGGAGATGTTCCAAGGTTCCTGAATGTCCTCATAGTGTGGGATTCCTTACGAGGCTTGTGACAGCGGCACAATCCTGCTGTTAACCCTGTGTTAGCTATTTCGAGACGGCTGCCAGACAAATCCAATTGTCGTTTTGTTATCTCATCCAAATCCCTTGGGACAAAATAATCAATTTTCTGAATCAATGTTTTCTGTTCCAGAGAGACTCTCACAACTCCCAAAAAGAAAGGAAGACAGAGAGAAAGAAACGGTTTCTACCGAGAGGTTTTAGGTATTTGACAGCGATATGGGGAGATTTCAGCCGAGGAGAGGCCACTGCCAGAGCTCAGAGGAAGATTACAGAGGGGTGACGTCAAAGCGTGGTCATGGTTTAAGTGTTGATCCACTGAGATCTGAGGTTTTGTCCAGCCTCGATTACCTCTACGGTGACGTTGGAACGTTCGTTCAGCATCAAAGACTTTAGGGTTTCAGTGTACAGGATCAAAGAAGCAAAACCAAAATACACTTTATTCATGACCTATTTTTTTCCGGGAAAATTGAGTAAAATATGAGATATTTATTCATTTATCTTTCATCGATAAAGGGGTCGCGGCGGATTGCATGGATAGAATGAGAATGGGATGAAATAAGGCAGAAACGGTCACTTATAGATTGTATAGACCGTAAGTATTTAGAAAGGGTAGAATTGAGCAGGACGGGTTAAGAAAGTTACTGTTGGGAGTTTTAATACCAAATATACGGCTTCATTCATTCATTCATTCATTCATTCATTCATTCATTCATTCATTCATCTATCTATCTATCTATCTATCTATCTATCTATCTATCTATCTATCTATCTATTTATTTGTTCATTTGTTCATTTGTTCATTTGTTCATTTGTTCATTTGTTCATTTGTTCATTCATCCATTCTTTTAAATATTTGTTTGTTTGTTTATTATCATTGTTATTTTATTATTATTTACCCTTAGTTTTAGACTCTGATGAATCAAAACGATGCCTGATGCCTATGCCTATGCCTATGCAAAATCAAAACTATGCCTTCACAATTGTTTTTTTATTTGAAAATGTCAGTGATCATCCCATTCTTTGAGTGCGCTATATTCTCATGAGCACCCTTCTTTGTGTTCTGTGATGGATAGAAAGTGAGAGCCATCCAATCTGTGGTTTCTTGGAATCTAGACCCTCATTGCTTTACTAATCTGTCTGGCAGCGACGTGTTCCTGGCTCATCGGAGGTCGGCTGCCTTTGCCAAACACCGGCCCGTTAGAATTGATAAGAGATCAGAAATGTCAGCCAAGCACTCGGGGCAACTGGGCAACTGGGCGCAGGAAGCAGCGGCACTTAATGTCTGTATTCCCCTCAATTCAGCTGGACACATGAGTGCCACACCTTTCCCACTTAATACAGTAGAGCCAAGAATTAATTAGATTTGCTGCAGAATTGTTCGTCCTTTGGTGCGACCCATTTGGTCTAAAGCGTATAAAAAGGGGCCATAGCAACTTGACTCCTCCTTGACTCCAGCCAAGACTTTGAGTCTAAGCCTGCGGATATTAGGCTTAAGGACAGTTAATAAATAAGCATTAGGAGCCAGATCCGTTAGAGAGAGTACAGATTTAATGCCAAGCAGAAACCTACATCCAAAGGTTAGAGAGGTAATCAAAATCAGAGCCAAAGTGAAAAGGATAGTTGGCTTCCTGGACTGGCATGTGTATTGTTTACAGTAGAGGAGTGAAATTGCTCTCATATAAATACCCTGTATGCATGCAAATTTAAAATTATACATATCAAACTAAGCATGTAAATATAGCACAGGCACAGAGTGCAATGCTCTACTTACAAGTTCATTTCTAAAACAAAAAATCTCTACCAGTGGCAAAGTCGTTTAAAAATATGTACATCAGGTTCAAAGTTTCAAAGTTCAAATGAGGATGAGCTAACTTTAGGCTGCTGGGGGGACGTGCTTGAGATAAAGATGTTTCAATAAGTCTTCCAGTGATGTGCAAACCTACACTTTGACCCCGAGCCTATGAGCCTCTTTACTGGGAGGAGCCACAGTGAGAAGCTTGGGAGGACTTAGTTAGAGAGATGGACTTTAAGGAACCTTTAAGGTGTATTTTCCAAATTAATATTGAGAGTATGTGGCAATAATAAGGCACAACAAAGAGGAAGGCATTCAAATGAACATTTAATGATCAAATTTAAAGAAAATTGGACACACCTTCAAATAAACATGTATGTTAATAATCAAATCAAATTATTACACAGCTCTTTGGAATATTTGATTCTGATTGGTCAATAGCGGCAATCAGCAGTCAGTTATTTCCGAATAATGGCCCGTCTGTTAATAATGGGCTGGTTTCACGTCCCTTGTATCACTCCGCATTTCACATTAATACCAGTAAATAGGTTAGATAGGTTACTATATTTCTTAATGTTTCTTAAACTGGACATACTAGTTATAAAATAATTTCAAATCAATATTCCGTCTCACTGTATTTCTTTAATTGGCAGCTATGTAGGAAAAATGTGCAGCCAGATGATAACTATCACAATATAAACCCCGACAGGTTATATTAACCTATTAAGTTATATAACCCCCACTGTGAAGGGGGTTTGCGATAATGTCTGGCTGGCTGTGCATTATCTCTTACTTAGTGAAACAAATTAGATAAATACTATCGAAGAATTTCCGTTATGCGTATTGTGAAGTGAACCTGTTTCACTATCAGGATACACACTGAGATTCTTAAAGCATTCTAACCTGCAAAGTAAAATGAGACCAATATGGTGACACTCAAAAGCGGCGATACTGTCTGCCCACAAGTGTGGTCAGTGAATCTTTACACAGTAGAACAAGGCCGTTCCAAAGATAAACAGAAGAACTGATTGGGAAAAGAAAAACAAGAGAAGTGCAGAGCTCCAGAGGTAAGGATGGTCCCGACGCCCTGGCCGAGCTTCTAACTGAGCCATCTCATCACGAAGACGACCTATCTTATCTGAATGGTGTTTCTGCACAGGCTGGATGCAGCTGTGCAGGCTGAAATGAAAATTGGCCTTTCAGAGGAGAAAATAAATAAGGAGAATTGTCTAAGGAATACAATATCAAAGTAATTTGGATAATAATTCTAAGAATATGGAATTTTCTCTCACAATTCCAAATATCGTTACATTCATTTCCATTGAGCATTATACTCGACATGAAATTATTGTTGTACAAATGACATCAAATTATTCAATATATTTTTAAGTAATTCCTTTTTACATACTATGGCCTTCATTCGGAAACAGAGATGTATAAAAATAAAACATATTCATGTGTTATAATGGGAAGACAAGACAAATTATTCTTCGTTGAATGATGAAAAGGTTGAAGTGTCAATATCCCTGTTCTTACTCAATGCCAACAAACACCAGACAGAGGCAGCAAAACCCAGTGACCCGCCTTTTACAGGATCCATGCACTGCGCTCATGACCGACCCGTCACGAGAATCCAACATGGACACACAAGCAGGTCCTTCTGAAAACGGGTACTTTCATGTCAAAAGACACTGCATTGTTAATAGCAGAACAAAACCTTTTGTGTGCAAAAACCCAGTGGGAAAAAAGTTCACGGTAGTTTCGCACAGTTCTGAACGACCCAGCCGGTGGCGTTGATGTCCAAGTTGAGCAAGTTCATGACCCACTTGTCCTTCTGAGCTCCTTCCAGAAACTCTCTCAGAGAGATCTGCCCTGTGGGCGGGGCAGCACACACATAAAAATGAGATAAAAAACACTTTTTAAAACAGTAATGGCTCCATTGTGAATCACAATTGCATGAGGTATAGCAAAGGTATAGTAAAAATGATTTTATGTAAGTCGAAGTCTGTTGTTAAACTAAAAATAAAATAATAAAATAAAAATGATTAATTGACATTGATGTCCACATTGATGGCAACAAAATGCATCATTATTGATAATCCGTAAAATCATTTTGTTAAAAAAAAATCCCATACTTTTTTATTTAGGTGGCATTTCATAAGAAACAGCCATTCAATGCATTTGCATTATGGCAGAATGCATAGATCTGGCTCGTACAGTTGCAATATGGATGCCCATTCACAAATGAGAAAATCTCATTGAATTCCACTTTAAAGTATTATAATGTTCTTATTACTAGTTGTTAAATTGATTTTCTTGTTTTCTTGTCAGAAATGTTCTTTAACATACCGTCATTATTTTGGTCAATCAACTCAAAGATTCTCTCACAAACTTCATTTGGGGTCATCACGATTTCATTGCTCTGGATCTTGATTTTGTAAATAATCTGTGGAGAACAGATGAACGTAAAGTGAGTCCGCTGAGTCTTCCCTTAAAGTGCAAACCTACAGCAATACGACCCCAAGCCTATTAACGTCTTTACTAGGACAGTATGACAGGCAAATATAGTCTGTCTTAAGGGTATTTGTGGGTCCAAAAATAGTTGATTGCATATGACATAAGGTTGTACTAATTTCCAAAGAACCACATACATGTATTTCTATTGCTTTCTCCCCTAAGAGTTGACAGGTGAAATAATTGTATATACCGGTATAAAAAAACGGCTCTAACTCACCCTTATGATTTGTTTCACCTCTTGTCTGTCCAACTTTCCATTTCCATCCCTGTCATATATTTTGAACGACCATTTGAGCCTGTCAAAACCGCAAAAAAAACAAATGAAGAGCTGCCAAATACTACATGAAATCCAGTGTGTTGTCCTAGATACAATAAATCAATCAATTAATCATCAATATCGTCAAATTATTCACTAAATTGTCAAATTTCACAACTTCACCAGATTCTCAGAAATTCCAGGAGTTACCCGGTTTGTGTCGAAGGAGTGGAAAATGGTCTCGAGGTAGAGGGACTCCTCCTCGGAGTTGCTGGGAACCCCGAAAATACCCTTGAACTCGTGGAGGTGCAGAGCTCCGCTGGGGCACTCCTTCATGAAGGTGATGCACAGCTCCTGGATTTGGGCCAAATCCATCTCCTCATTGCGGCTCTCCTCTTGTCCCATGGCCTCCGTCTAGCTTGTAGGAATTTCCTTTAAAGATGGAAGAAAAAGTGCTGGAGTATATATTAGGTAACTAGGAAACTGCTTTATAGAGTGTTTTGGCTTCTGTGTTCAGGCTACCGAAGCGTCCATTCATTTGCACAGTCCCAACAAACTGGACTGAAAACCTTATCACACCTGACCTCCCAGTGCAGAGTTCACCGTGGACAGGGTAACGGGCGTGAAAGGTTAATCTCATTATCTTGTTTAAGCACTTGATCTTTTCCCAACTAGGTGGTCCAGGTTCAGGTAACAGGTGACCATCTTGACAACACTGTCTGCACACTAGGGTCAAACCTTGAAAACAGCACTGGGTGAATTATTGGTAAATAACAGCTGGACCATTTGTCCGCACAGTGTTGTTGAGTTTTCACTATTTGGAGTGTGCAATATGGATAATAGTTTGATGAAACAAAAATGGGAAAAGTTGAGTTTCAGTTGTTCTAAGATCATTCTACAAATGAAATAAAGACTGAGATGCCTAAACTGACGGACATATTTTGGTGTATAAGTCTTAAACTAACCACATCACATTCAGAGATCGATGAATAAACTGGAAACCCAGTAAAGACGAGACTGATTTTAGGACCAAAACATCAACATTTCAAGCTCTTTGTACTTCGCGACAAGTGACATAATTATCCAAGCTACCATGCCCTCTCATCAGGAAGTAAAGCCATTTCAAACATCACACTCGTTTAGCCATGATAAGGATAACATGATCTACTGTAGAATCAACTCTGTTTGTCCCTTGTTGCCATGTTGTAGCTAATGCTTGATGCTCAGTTACGAACCGCAGCCAGATTTCAGGTTTAAACCTGAGGGTGAAAGCAGGACGGGAAATTACCAGGAGGTGGCCATTAAGTGGCTGTGCTGCTTTATCCGCCAACATAATGTTATCTGGCTTGGATTATCCCTATCACTTCAAGATGCCCTAAAACTTTTGCCAACCCAAGAGCCATGCAAATACATGCATATACATCCATTTCATGAGTTTAGCTATTTTGGGGCTATACAGATTTGACTTTGACCATTTCATAATATGAGTTGCCAGTCTGGGCTGTTGGTGTAAAACTGTACACCTCCCAGGTGTGCAGTTTTGTATTATGACAGTATTATGACAGATGATCTGCATAATAATCCCATCAAAATCTCAACACCAGATGCTGCATCATTTTATATAATTCACCATGTAAAATGAATGTAATGTGATGGCCATTGACTAAATTGCTACAATATAGTTTGATAATTCAGTTGGATAATAAGCAATGCATTTATAAGACATTAGGTACGTTACAATTGTTAGAATTAGGTTGTCCAAATCATAAGTCATATTCTGTAGGTATTAATGTCTACTAGGTGATAACACTAAGGGGGGTAAGTGTCTTAATAATAGCTAAACCTATTATCTGTTCTTTTGGTGTAGTGTGCTGCTGAATGGGATAAGTATGAGTTTTATAACTTGCAATAAGTGCTAAACCAAGCCAGCTAATAGACCAATTACAAACTGATTATACTACTAAATCTACAGTAGATCTTCAACATAGCCGTTTTAAGCCTCACCTTATGAATTTGTGAAGACTGTGTTGTAACTTGCATTGTAACTTGAATAAATGCACATTCTATCTTAAAGGCTATCTATCTTAGGGCCCAAGGAAAGGCTTTGGAGGGAATGCCTCATAAAAAGAACTACCATTTTGAACACTATCACGTCATGTGTGATCACCGGTAACCTCAGTGTCTGCGTGACTTTACACTTTGAAGAATTGACTTAGAAGAGTAAATAGACACACAATGAACTGTCTGTAGATTTAGCAACCGGTATCACTCTATTTCGTCTTCAGTCATGATAATTAATCTATTGAATCGTGTCCCGGAGACGATTGTCTGACTATTTTCGTAACACACAGAACGAAATTTAAACCAATGATTGTCCGACAATTTTTGTAACACACAGAACGACATTGAAATGGGGGGCGCAGATACGTATAGTGCACGTCCTCTAGTTATTTATACGTCAAAACAACAAATGCCACAAAGGGTATATGGGGTGAATTATGGATACTCACAGATTTTTCTGATTTTCTGAAATTTTCCTCAAAAACAAAAACTATCCATGTCCTGTTATGACGAGAGTACGCTGCCACAGGGAGGAGCAAAAAATTTCGAAAACTGAAAAAAAGGTACAAGATTGTGTACGTTAAAAGGAACTACTCGTCCCATAAACCATTGTGAATGAGCTTCCCCTGTGCAAATGAGGTTTCCCCTGCGTGCGTTTGCATGTTGCTGAAAATTGGATATATATATATATATATATATATCGGTTGCTTTGGGGACCCCATTGGGGGTTTTTCCCTTAATTAATGTAATGTGACAAATGAGGGGGGAAATGCAAGTCCCTCTCGGACAAATAGATCACGTCCTTTTATTTGACCTTTGCAGGCCTTCACAGTAGAGTTAGGTGACAAACAAGGGCTCAAATGACATGTTCTCATCGAGACGAATCAAACAAGCTATAGATCAAACACCTCCAACTAATGGTTCAGGGTTGAGGTGCATAAACGTGATTTCAACCGGGCACCGAGGCCTTCCTGCTGTGCGGTCCATACCGGTGGAGGTAGGGGGCAAGTCAGGCATGAAATGACATCTACTCGTCGAGACGAATCCAATGGTGCCAGCCATGTCCCTCTAGGAAAGGAAAGGAGAGAAGAGGGAAGGAGATGGAGATGCATGGGGGACAGGCGATGATCTTCTCTCCTCTTTTCTCCTCTCCTCCTCTCTTCTATCATCCCCCCCACACACTCCCCTGCAGCAACGTACTTTTGTCAGTTTTAGTCAGGATAGTATTCGTTTTTGAGGATGTCTGGGGCAAAAATCTGTATCCATAATACACCGCATTTACCCTTTGTGGCATTTATTGTTTTGACATATAAATAACTAGAGGACATGCACTGTATGTATCTGCGCCCCCCATTTAAATGTCATTCTGTGTATTACGAAAATAGTCTGACAATCATCTCCGGGACACGATTCAATAGATAAATTAGCATAGGCAGATGTTTTATCTGTCTGGAAGCAGAGCACGCTATTGCTGGGCTCACGGATCTGCCGCTGCGCGAGGCCTGCTGTGTGAGGCCTGCTGCACGTCAGGAGCGAGTGGAGTCTATGATTCCTGCCATGCCCTCTCTCGACCGCTACTACTGGGGTTCCTGGGCTGCCCCCGGCGGGGCCCGTGTTCCGGTTTCATCCTACAACCCCTTCACATGGAACATAGTGGGATTCGAGGCTCAGAGGACGGGCACATCACGTCTTGAGAAGATGCTGGCCAATCACTTCGTATGTCCTGGCAACCCAAGCTACAGCTGCAACATCGAACGCAGCCATACTGGTGGCCTCGATCTCTTACCTGGCCACCGGCAGAGAGGCGCTGACAGCTTCCAAGGCAGAGGAGGTGTCTAAGGCTTCCTCCACCATTCTCCACCTGATTAAAGGCTTGGTTATACCTTTGCGCGGAGAGAGCGCAGAGCATTTATAGCTCCCACATTTCCCATTGCAGTATTATCAGAAACCACAGGGGGCAGGAAAGTACATGTGAAGCAGGAAGTAGTGCACAAAGAAGAGTGCTAAATAGCTGCATGCAGGGAATCGGAGCTTGTTCATGCTGAGGAAATGCTGTTCATGGTGGTTAAACTGACAAAAATGCCGAAATGGAGTCAGTCTGTCTGCACGTTCCATGCACAGTGAACATCTCCCAGCTGGCTGCTCGACCGTTATTTGAGCGCTATGCCAGGTGGCTACTCCTCTGTGTGTTGGCCTGGTGGGTAGACAAGACACTGCGAAGGGGTTACGCGTTACAATTCCACCTGACTCCACCGCCCTTCCAGGGTGTGGTGTGGATGGTGATGACGTCACTGGAGAAAGCTGCAGCTCTGAACAGAGAAATAGCAGTTCTCCTCAGCAAGGGAGCTGTGACAGTGGTGCCCATGGAGCTTCGGAACAGAGGGTTTTACTCAAACTACTTCCTGGTTGCAAAGCGTACAGGGGGTGTATGTCCGATCCTGGATCTACTGAATCGAATGAAACACTGAATCGCCACATAGCGACTCTCCCATTTCACATGCTCACCGCAAAGGTGTTGCTGATGGCGTTCCATGAGGGCGATTTCTGCGCAAGCATCGACCTGAAGGAATTTCATTAATGGCGATCTCAGCAGCGCGGTGCTACATGCTAACCGGACATTTTCACCTAAGGTTGTGACAAGCTCATACAGATCGAGGGTGGTTACCCTCGATGTCGTTTTTTCTCCACTTCACCAGAGTGTGAGGAGTGACTTGACTGTCTTGTGTCCAGTGTGTGAGCTGCCGTGCTACGTGGACCGCACAGCTTCAGTTCGGTTGTCGCAACAACTGTTCGTGTGCTATGGAGCGGCTGCGTTTGGCCGGCCGCTTTCTCATTGGTTATGTGATTGTATCATGCTGGCTTATGAGTTGGCGGGTCCGTTCTCCGTGCCCTCTACTCGAGGTGTGGTGGCCTCCACTGCCCTTTTTAGGGGCTTTGGGGTTCAGGACATTTGTACGGCGGCATCTTGGTCATTGCCGTCTCCATTTGTCCGTTTTTACCTGCACAATGTTTCCGCAGGGTCTCTTTCCCAATCTGTGCTTGGCATAGTGGCCGAGCGGACTTTGGGAATAAAATTCTCTTTCACGGGCTACTCAGATTCTCTGAGGTGCTGCCTGTGCTTAGTGACTAACACTCTCTCTGTATACAGGGTGTGCGGTGTTAGTTGCTTCCCATTAGCCCTTATTTGGGTACGATGGATTGCCAGGGTCATGGTGTGCATATATTACGTTTACTGTCGGCTTTGACTGCTTCAGCCTTCACCCTCGACCGTTAGGCACTTGAGGTGTGGACGGGCCCGCCCCTAAGGGGCAGATCCTCCTGACTTAGAACAAGAGTTACTGTAGCTTTGTAACGACAGTTCTATGAAGGAGGCGTACTGTAGCCCCTTAGGGTTTTATACCCCACTGGACCCCTGTCGGTCTTGCTGAATTGGTTTCAGAGGGCGGGTAGCGGGCTTCCGGGGTTTATATACAGCGATGCTGCTCCATCCTGATTGGCTGAAGCGAGTGCATGGATGAATTTTTGCCTCTAAGGGGCTACGCCTCCTTCACAGAACTGTAGTTACAAAGCGACAGTAACTCTCATTTTTAATTAATCCAAACACATCTGGTTTCTTTCATTGATTAATTAACTTAATTTAAAAACAATCATAGATGGGTATAAAAGCTTGAATGTCAATTTTAAAATTTTAAATGAAAGATATTATCAGGGCAGTTCCACGGAGTAAGGTGAGCACTAACTCTTGTAAACACACTTTCTAATGGTGTTAGTAAGAATAAAGTTCACAGTAGAGAAAAATGCCGGCATTGGGAAACTATATTTAATAGATTTAATGGAACTACAACAAACACAAGACCAATAACAAGACAGATTTGATAAGACATAAAGAAATACATGCATTTACTTGCATTTATCTTGGTATCTGTTACATGCGTAATATACAGTATACTGTGCACTGACAGATAGATAGATAGATAGATAGATAGATAGATAGATAGATAGATAGATAGATAGATAGACAGATAGATAGATAGATAGATAGATAGATAGATAGATAGATAGATAGATAGATAGATAGATAGTTACAATGAAGAATTACAATTTACATGGATTTTAGTGATTTGACCAAATATCTGTTTTTTTACATGGGTAATTTTTTTAATCACAATTTTTCCCTTGTTATTTTGATTGG
>OMKR01095985.1:0-12694 GCA_900302355.1 Cyttopsis rosea
AAGTGAGATGATTGAGATAGATCAGAGACGGCAGAAGATACTGTACGTCGACGACAACTCTCTCTGAACCCAGGAGGAATATGCTCCCCCCCTCTCTCTCTCTCTCTCTCTCTCTCTCTCTCTCTCTGTCTCTCTCTCTCTCCCTCTCTATCTATCTCTTTTCGAGCCGGAGACAAAAAGCATTGATGGCGAACATTCATCCTGCTCTGTATTCATTGGATAGATTACACACACACACGCCATGATGGATAGACCAAGTGCTTCATCTCCCACAGCTCGCAGCTCCACCAAGGGAACGGAGAGAGAGGAAGACTTGCACGCAATGAAAGTGTGACTACTGTGGCGGAAGTAGTGATAGCTTTTTACTTCAGTAAACCCTGACACGAAATTACTCCGGTAAAAGTGAAAGTAACACATTCACAGTTTTACTTATGTAAATTTAGAGTATATAAGTACTTGCTGTTAAAGTATAAATAGTAAAATTACTCCCAGTCCGTCCAGTGTCCTGATATAAGAGTCCATAATAAGGCATAATGTGAGCAACTGCAGATGATGCTCATGCAGAGCCTGATATACTGTTGTGGCAGACTGGGGGTGGGGGCGTGGTTGAACCGTGGGTCGGAGGCGGAGGAGAACCGGGTCGGTGGGCTGGTTCTTCCTGCATTTGGCACCGGCTGTGGCAATTAGGCCGATTGACCAGCGGCGACTGGGGAGAGCTTTTTGTGCTTTTCAGTGAGAGACACCGAGTCCCTGTGAGACACTACCTGCGTCTCCAAGAGTCATTCCGCCGAACCTGTGTGGCCAACAGGCTACAACTGTATATAATTTATAATACAATTTACAAATAAATCAATAGTAATTTAGAGTAAAAATTATAGATTTTTGCGTTGAAATGTAGTGGAGTAAAATTCTCCGAAACTGAATAAATAAGTAAGTACAGATACTTGAAAGATCGACAGTTTGCAAGTACAGTAACAAAATACTTTATTTTCCACCACTGGTTAAGTGTATGTACAGTATGAGTTCTTTACCTGTCTTTTTGCCGTGTGCGCCCGGATGTTTTCCAGGCGGTGTTTGACTGCGTGGTGAACTCTCTGAAGAATGTCCTGAACATCCTCATCGTCTACATGCTCTTCATGTTCATCTTCGCCGTCATCGCTGTGCAGCTCTTCAAGGGGAAGTTCTTCTACTGCACCGACGAGTCCAAGGGCCTGGAGAAGGACTGCAGGTACAGTACCGCGGCCATGATACAATCAAGTACAATAATACTGCTGTAAAAAATACACTTTATCTGCTTGCATCCATGACACGCAACAAATACAGTCTAAGACAAATCTTAGATTTACTCTAAAATATTTTGCATCGTTTGATTTTGGCGTATGGGCTCTACTGCTAGAGGTGCACAGCAAACATAGGCATTCTTAGTGAGCTAGAGATATAGGAGTGATGAGCTCGAATCCCGCCGTTGGATAGAAGAGTAGAGCCCAGCAGGTGGATGCAGGGGAGGTGGAGGGAACAAAGCAGGCAGGGCAGAAGGGACTGGCTGCTTAAATAGGCCGACCAAATAAGGGCGTGGAAGCACGTGGCGTGGTCAAGTTGTCTGACAGAATAAGCTCTGCACGCTACACATCATTTTTACAGACTTTATGAAGTAATGTTTGTATGTAATGCTTGTCAGAGTTTCTTCAGGATTGCCTCCAGATGAACAATAATATAATTGTATCATTAGAACCCGTATCAGAGGAAGCATGTGCTCTTCCACTTTTTACTTTTTAGTTTTTCATGGTGGATACAATTTAACAAAATGTCAATTCTTACGTTCTTTCTCTCACATTGTTACCTCGTCTTTTATCTCCTTCTCCTCCTCTAAATTCCGCAATTTATCATTTCAACCTTTTGAGCGGTCACCCACCTCTCTCCATCTTTCTCTCCTTCTGCCACTGACTCCCCCCCGTCCCCTCCCCCTCCCTGCCGTCAGGGGCCAGTTCCTGGACTATGACCGTGACGATGTAACCGCTCAGCCCAGGGAGTGGAAGAAGTATGAGTTCCACTACGACAACGTGCTCTGGGCCTTCCTCACCCTCTTCACCGTCTCCACCGGAGAGGGATGGCCAATGTAAGTCGAACAATGTCACATCCTATTTACAGCCAATCACATCCGTCCTGTCAGTGAGCCAATCAGATCAATGAGCCAATCAAATTGTCAGTCACAGTAGAGAGTCCCTGCAAGGAAACAGGGTGGAAGGTGTATGTAACAGTATGGATGTCATATTGACAATATACATGTTCTATTGACTTTTTAACAGCAATAATCAACATTATTAATCATGTTGATGGAAAAATATACCTTGAAGATTTCTTGCAAAAAACGTTGCATGTAAAATTGTGTAGGCTCGGCATCCTATATTCAAGTTCTTAAAGAGTGACATAATATGACATGGCAGCGGTCTACTTGACAAGAAACCACTGCTAAATTGAACAGTTTAGCAGTTGAAATTGTCATTCTATTCAGGACAAATAAGACTAGAAATTAGGTATTTGATTCTGCGTATTACATTTATTTAAAATAAGGAAATCCAGGCAGGTCTAGGATAATTATCTTTTCTTCTTGGTATTTTGAAACAAATACCAGGTTAACAAAACTGACATTGAATCCACTAAAAAATATGCGTTGTTTTCTTTGATGCATCACCTCCAGAAATGTGTCTCAACCTCAACCTAGAGGCAATAGTTCAGCTCTTGCAAAATCTTCCACAAGTCTTCCAAACGTCACTCTGCTGCTATTGGGGTTAAACTGATTGGTTCTGTGTCCTTTAAAAAGGACATACAGTAGATTGGATTTTGGATTAATTATGAGCCTGTTTCCAAAGGTCAGCATGTCCTGAATCTTGGACCACAGTGCTAGGGAGGGGAGGTGAGGTTGATTGATGCGTGTTGAACTAATGTTCCCAGCAGAACAAACTTAGTCCTCATCATTAGCCTGGAGAGGCATCACCCACGAAATATAAATCAGCTTAGATGACAAAAGTGTCTCGAACCAGCATTCAAACCAAGCAAAAAATGTGTATTATATCGTAATATACTGTATTTTAAAGAAAATTCAGAAAAATAGTTGATACACAGTCAGGATATTTTGTAATGTAAGCCTATTGTTGAAGAAAATTTACAATATATTGGCATGTATTGCAATTTATGTAATTGTAAGTTATATTCCTTATGTTCTTATAGTCGTTCCATATATCCGGTTGTATTTTTCCAATGTGACGTTATATTTTTTTCACTTCAATTTATCTGTGTTCTGCAAGGGGTGAGGAGGTACAGTACAGATTGATGTTCCCAGGAAAATGTATTTCTTGGCTGATCCTTATCATTAGTATTCGGTATTATAAATCTCTAGGTCAGACGCTCCTGGAATCCTCTAAAATGAATCAGCTACCAAACTTTTCTTTCCATGTCTTGCTCCTCTGGATGGTCATTAGACTATGCACACGGCTCAATAATAGCAGCTGGATAGGATGTTTTACCAGTAGAAAGAAGAGCTAAGTAGCTTTTTGGTTTAGTCTTTTAAGTCAAAATCCCTGTTCCTTTTCAAAGTAGTTAATAGGAATCTGACAGAATCCAACAGACTGTATATCCTAATCTCACTTCTTGACAATGAACTTGCAAGATGAACTAAAATCATGTGGACAATAATTAAAGCATTGCCACTGAAGCTTCTGTTATTATTATAATAATAATTATCATCATCATCATCATCATCGTCATCATCATCATCATCATAATGATGATTAATTCTGATTTAAAATCAAGCCCTAACTCAGCATGAAGCCAGTGTAGATTAACTACAACTGGAGTTGTACCCTTATCTGGGGAATATTGAATTAATGAAAGAGTGCATTTGAGTGCATGTTATTCACATAATGGGGATTTCTAATGTTCTAAATTATATGCATAACCAGGCTGATGTCATATTTATTCATGCAGATGTCAAAAGCTATTAAAAAGCTTAACAGACTTTAACAAGCAGGCTGGAAAATGCTTTTACACAGTGTGTGAAATCCAATCGTCTATAAACAGAGTGGACGCAGCCCAGAACATCCCATTCCAAGTTGGAAAGGAGAAGCCGCTTTTGGTTGTCGCAAGCTGTTCAATGGAATTCTGGAAATATCTTCTGCTCTGAGCTGCTTCAGCATCTGAGCATCATTGTGGTAATTTGGTCCAATCATAATCCATTTCCATTCTAAGGTATCTATCCTGTTAGCCAGTCAGGTCACCAAGCAGGGCAATGTGTCAAGCCGCTCTATACTCTACTAATCTCATAATCTATCTGGGCAAAGCAAGGCACATGCAAGCTGTTTTACACTGTTCTACATCATTTAAGCCATAATTGTGGCACATACTGTATAACTCTAATAACTCAAATTCATTAATCGATTTGCAATGTGTGTGCCGTTGTTTTTCTATCGGTTAAAATGCCACTGCAGATGTAGTTCATTGCAATAGAGAATGGGAAGCTGACGTCACATTGCTGGAGCAAGCCGCCATATTGGGAGGATCACTCGCATTGACTGTGAATGTTGTTCGGCGAATTTTTGAGTTAAAAGACGTCTTGGAAGCCTTGTCAGGTGAAAAACTGCCACAGCAAACCTCGCAGCCATCTTGTGTGAATCCTCCACCCTTCTTTTTCTCCCTTCCTTTCTCCGTTTTTGTACATTTCGTGTATTTTAGCTATTTCTCTACGCAATTGAATGGAAAGTGATCCTCCAAAAATGGTGACCGGAGTCCATAGCAACCCATAGCAACCGTCAAACTTCGCATTCTCTACACCCTCATGGCCCTCGAGGGGGACCATGTACGGCAGTTTGGGAACCCCTGTCCTCAGCTATTTTTTGTGCAGAGCTGAATGTCGCACAACAACAAGCAGTGTGTCAAACCTGAGGCCAAACCTGGACAGGGACGGTCACAGAACCAGCCATAATAGAGACACAACCCCATGCATTTAAACAGCCTTTGAAATCAACATGCGGGTGACCAAAGACGTAATTTTACATCCATTAATCAGCACCGGTGTTCTACAATCGACGCTCTGAGGACTACGTTACCCTTGTTTGATTGATGTGAGAAAAATAAATTAATTTTGGGGAGCAACCAGAAACACACCCTTTACTCTGCTCCTGTACTACACTACTAAAAGGAGGTATTTTACATGTGAATAGGAAGGAGAATGGACTGACTGAGAAAATGTGGCATCTTCCCGAGTCCACACCCCCAAACCAGGCCAGATCCATACAAAGACACAGCAGTACTGTGAAGACCCCTGAGATCATGGTTGCTGTCTCCATCCAGCACCACGCTGAGATGATATATAATGAGATGACTGATTGAATAATGAACAAACTAGACCTTCTGCACCACAAATCTACCTTTGAAGAGATTTTAATTGTGCTCCTGTATTAGACCCGTTTGCAATAGGATTATCCATCTTGTTGTCAGGCCAATGTCCCAACCAGGTAGAAGGACACCTTTTGACCGCAAAGTAAAAATAAAGCACCCTTCAACACCATGTTCAAGGGGATACTGCCAAAGAACTCAATTCAGTAGTAGCAATCTGTAAGATTAAGGGAGTTGAGGTGAATAGCAATGGCAAAGCTCTCAAACTGGAAACTCATTGCAGACGTCTTGCTGTGGATTTCTCATACATTTCATCATTTAGCAGACTGACACAGAGTACAAGTGTCAGTGATGTTAGAACCCCAGACCCCCATTACGAACAAGTGACTTCAGCAAAGTTACAGAGCAAGAAAGATCTGATAGTTTTGGAGAGTATGTGCGTGCATACAGATAATGTCGACGTGTCAACACGAGGCCTCACAAATAAGGAAAAGCAACACACACATCAAGCTAGAACACACCTGAATATGCACCTGAGTATGTCTTCATTGTTATTGATTATTATTCAAATAATTTACAGACTCTGCACAGCCCTACATACAGTACAGTAGTAGAAGTACTTCTGGGTGAAACCCTTCAAATATTGAATCAATTTGAGAAGGGAGGTTCCCTGAGGTTCGACTGCAGGGCAGATCTGGCTGTAAAAGTCGCAGGGAAAGTTCTGATCGGCTGTATTTAAGTGGTGCAGAGCAACATTCATCGCTCATTTTCTACCGCTTGTTACCTCGAGGGAGTAGCGAGTGAGGAGTAGAAGTAGAAGGAACTAAGGCATTTCAGACCCCTGCAGAGGTGTGAAGGGGCATGGTGGGTATCTTTTAATGGAAGCAGATGGATTTGATTGTGAGGTTGTAGATGTTAGAGATGTTGGGTATGTAAAGCTGCCTTCCAGCTTTCCCGGATTTGGGGAAGTTCAGGAAGTTTAGGAAATGTCATTCTATCAAATCAAATTGTGAGATGAGGAAACACAGCATTAGATAACCAGTGACGAATAATCGAGTTTATTATAGGAGAAATAAATATTACGCCCAAAAGTTGTCATGACCTCCTGTATAAAAGTCAATTTTATATTTAGGGAACACAGAGACCTCTTCATTCCATGTCAACATTCCAAATGTAATTGTGCAGCTATTGCACAAGTACACGGGGCATTTTTGTTGTTGCAGTCTCTCTTTTGGTGGAAAAAGGAAACTGAGAAAGGAAATTGCAGACTTGGTTGGAGGTCTAATCAACATTTTCATTATTACACCAAATAGTTTCTAGTTTTGCTATGAGAGAAATTATTTGAAAAATATATTCATTCTATGCATAAATGCACTAGTGACGGAAGAAGGTGCATTTCTTTGTGCACATTTTCATGACCATCTCACATGAGGATGGAGGCCCGTTTTGAGACACATGGTCACATTTCTTGCAGTTTCAAGTGAAGTAACTTACCAAATAACCTATTCAATCCAAGCGTGTGTTAAACTGTGGTGTATTCTGAACCAAATGAAAACCAAGTTATATATACAGTATGTATTCTGTATGTGTGTATATATATATATCATGTCTCTAAGATTATCATGTTTCTGCACAATTAATTTAACCTTGAAAGGTCTAAGAAGTACTATCCTGAGTGGTTTAAAAGCCTTTTTTTAATATTCAGGCTTGCAATTCCATTCGATTCAAAAGGACAAGACTGAATTCACAAAGTGAGTAAGGTTATTTATTTATTTATGTACTTCATTTCACATTCACATTGAAACTAAATTCATCTTTTAATAAAGGAATAGCTGCGCCAACCTAAAATAGGATAGGAACCATGTTAATGAAAAGCTGGATAATTTATTCACCCCCAGAGGGAAATTGCAGAGGAAAAAAAATGCAGGAGAACTGCCCGACTAACAGGAAAGAAGAAGAAATAAATAAATAAAATATAAAATGTTTTTATTTTTTTTTTAATGATTACACTGTCTTGTAAAACAGAGACGAGCCTTTGTTGTGCATAGTACTCAGCATTCTTCATTCCAAATCGACTGGTGCAACACAAAAGACCATTAATAGAATATGAATCCACTTTTCACCTCCGCGATGAATCTCTCGTCAGACAAATTGATCTGGATTTCGGTTTCGTCTTGGAGTGCTCTCCTTCAAACACTCGTGTGGCCAAAGGAAGGAGTCGTATTGACATCTGGAGTGAGGCGTTGAGCTGGGAAGCTTTGGGTTTTATTCAGTGTTAACATTGTTGATTTCAGTTGAATCATAATGCAGCAGGGTGATATGAAATGGCAGTTTTAAGGCCAAAGCCGTCCTCCTTCCAAAGGATTTCATTTCGGATAGCCCTGGGATGGAAGCCCTGAATAGCTAGAGAGGGAGAGGAACTGATTGTTAAGAAAGCTGGGATTGGGCGACCTAGGTTTGGTGCAGATTTGGAACCTTGACGAGGCTGGATGTGCTTTAGGTTTCCGTGGTGGCCGGCCGTGCACAGTATGAACCCCTGCGCGGTTAACCCTTTCCTTCCCTCCAGGGTCCTGAAGCACTCTGTGGACGCCACCTACGAGGACCAAGGCCCCAGTCCAGGCTTCCGCATGGAGACCTCTATCTTCTACGTGGTGTACTTCGTGGTCTTCCCCTTCTTCTTCGTCAACATCTTCGTGGCTCTGATCATCATCACCTTCCAGGAGCAAGGGGACAAGGCCATGTCGGAGTGCAGTCTGGAGAAGAACGAGGTGGGAACAGCGGCCGTTGGGCGAACGCACATGACATGCAAAAATGATCTTCTGCACTCGTTGATAAACTCTGGATGCAACATGAATAATACAGGTGACAGATATTGATCCAATACCAGGCTAAAATAGGGCATTGGTATTGGAGAATAGATCCAATACAAGAAGACGACCAAATGGACATCAAACTTGTTAGATCATGAAGAGATCTGCTTCATTTCACAATTCTATATTAATTTGAAAAACGCTGCAAAAAAAAGCCAAGTCCTCCAAATCGACTGCGGTGAAGGAACATTTTGGAAAATTAGCGATTACCATACCAGCGTCTTGTTACCACAGCAACGCCAAACACATCAGGTACCAGCAGGGCTTTTTCTGGGCCGAAGAGATGAGGTCGCGTTGGCCACAATTCGATATATAGATACAAGCATGGGTTTCCTCTAAGCCATGATAGAGGAGTATATGTCTTAAACAAACTGACTAAGAATTCTTGTCGACAAAATCAAAGAGCATAATGTGAAGAGCAGATGGCTTTAATTACTCCAGGACTCGTTCCATTAGCACTTCACAGGTGCCTGGATGGAGCAGCAGTGCCGGCCAGCGCTTACACAGTCTACGCTTGCAGCCTCTTTGAAGCACTCCCTGGAAAACTCTCGGATAGCATGCAAATTGCCATAATTTCGTTCACTTCCATTTTAATGTCTGACAGAAAATAGCTTATTTATTCTATTAGGTACGCGTATGGTTTGAGGTATCTGAGCTCTGCTTCTCATCTCTCCCTTGCCAGGTATTAATATACATAGACATACTTAGGGGGTTTTGAAACAAGCGAGTGATGAGCTTGAATCCCCCATTGGATAGAAGTGTAGAGACAACTCTTGAGGTGTAGGTGCAAAAGTGATAAGAATAGTTGCATAATAAATGCCAACTCACTTACTACTTTGCAAGACGGGTGATGTTGAGCAAGTAACAAATAACATTACTGAGCCTAATGAGAGCCTAGAATTTTCTATTTGCTTAATATTTCGCTTATTTCTGGTTTTCACCTTACTGCACCTGATCTTTCTTCTATCGAACAGAGGGCTTGCATTGACTTTGCCATCAACGCCAAGCCGCTGACCAGATACATGCCCCAAAACAAGCAGTCCTACCAGTACAAGATGTGGAAGTTTGTGGTTTCACCTCCCTTTGAGTACGCCATCATGACCATGATCGCTCTCAACACCGTGGTGCTGATGATGAAGGTAAGCGGTCATCTGTCTGACCCCAAGCCCCAAACGCTTTCAGTCTCATGCCAATATATACAATTCTAACTAATGGGTTTGGCTATTTCAGCCACACCCATTACTAACGGGTGCAAAAAAAATCCATCATCCAGCCATGTGACCTCCTCAGACAAACATCTGCAGTAGAATGGGTCGTACTGAGGAGCTCAGCGACTTTCAACATGGCGCTGTCATAGGATGCCGCCTTTCCAACAAATCAGTTTAGTCAAATCCCTGACCTAACTAAACCCGAATTGGAAACGTCCGGGGGCAACAGCAGCTCAACCACGACGCGGTACGCAGTGGCGTCATATGGCAGCCATATGACAGGGGCCCTAAAAAAAATTTGAACATAAGGTAAAAAATAATTGGGACCCAATGTGATATCTTTTCATGGGGCCCAAAATCCCTGGCGGTACCGCCGCACAAGCTCACAGCAACGTCTAGCGCAAGGGCTGTTCGTCGTGAGCTCCGTGAACCGGGTTTCCTTGGCCGAGCGGCTGCACTCGAGCCTGAGAGATCACCGTGGGCAATGTGTCCACATACTAGTGTATCGGACGTATTGGCTGATGTTGTAGGATTTGTGCCTGATGCCCATTCCTCTCGCGCTCGATCCATCTACCGATCTTTAATTTGTTGTTTTTACCTTGCCATTCTGTCTTATGTCAGACTGAGGGCTTGCATTGACTGGGCCGTCAATGCCAAAATAAACAAATAGAAGTCATAAATAAGTAAATAACTTGCCAGCAGGACAACAGTATATCCAGAATGCATTTATTTATCTATTTATCGTCACTATATTGGTGTTGGCGGTGAAGCAGTAAGCCTGCAGCACAGCACAGGAGTAAAGAGAAAGGTATATTTCAGAGTCTGCTTGCTGAGAATTCATTATCGACGCAAGTTTCGCGGCCGACCCCCGTTACGCTAACTGTATATAAGCCTCCAGACCGACCTGGCCGTCCTCCAGGCGGCATGGATCGATGCAGTGCACCCTGGGAGACGGGGCTTGTCTACCGCTTATAAGTAGGATACTTTTCCTACATCAATTCACGATAACCTTAAAGATAAGACCTTAAAGGTACAATATGTAACTTTTCCGCATTAAAATTTCTAAAATCGACCAGACCTGTGTTATATATTTAGTTGAGTTGTGTACTTTACATTTTCCCAAATGTTTCCAACAATTTTCGAAACCAGAGAAATCCTTAATTTTAATGTTGGTAACGGAGCGTTTTATTAGGTCGCCTGTCATGGCGTCATATCCTGTCAATGGCGTCGTCACCTCTTTACGCCGCATTGGCCTTTGGATCGTACGTCAACGTCGCCGCCATATTGGACATGTCCATCTACGTGCAGTAGAAAAAGGTTTATTTTTCTACTGCACGTAGATCATAAACCCTTGAATATAAAACGACTCATTGAAACCGGTGGAGAAATGTAAACGTTATAGTGCTTTTTGTCCAGAAAAAATGCAGCTCCCCCGTTGACTATTTGTTTACAGGCCAGTTTTACAGGCGACGTTGACCAGTCGCAGCAACGGTCCGAGGCGGTCAATGCGGCGTCTATGAGCTAACGTTAGCTAGCCACTGTATTGTGCTATTGTTAGTATTGCTCTACTATTACTCTACTAACTACTGTTTGATGGAGCACCATTATTTATTGCCGCTTGCTGCAGTTACCGCCGTACCATTGCAGATGAAAATCAGCATGGTGCAATAAAGACAACAACTCCCATGATCCCACGCTACTACTACGTCATCAACCTCCGGCCTCTTATTGTTTTGATTGCGAGACCCCTAGTGTCAAAAATTACAGAGTGTACCTTTAACCCCGAACCCCAAATAAGATCTCTGCCACGTAGTGCAATCTGGCTAATGGAGTGTTTCTATGTATTCTATTTAAGATGAATCAAGATATTTCAATTGAGGAACAATGGGGAGGTGGGGGGTTACCTCCCGAACGAGACCCCAGGTGATGAAACTCTCTCTCTCGTACCTTTTCCTTCTTCAGTTCTACGGAGCGCCGTACGCGTACGAGGCCATGTTGAAGTACCTGAACATCGTCTTCACGGCCCTCTTCACGCTGGAGTGCATCCTCAAGATCGTCGCCTTCGGTCCGCTGGTGAGCTCGCGAGGCGCCGCGGCTACCCCGGCACACGCCGCTTCAGCACCTTTTACAGTTTATTTGATTCCCGTGATGTCGCACATATCGTGACAAAACGTGAAAATGGTTAAGTGTCACTGCCGTAAAAACAAACCGGGTCCGTCTAAATTACCGATGTTCTGGCAAGCCACCAAATCACCACCTTGCTTGGCTTTTTGATTTTGTATGAAGTTTCACAAAAACACACAAAAAACATACAATTCAATATTCCTTCAGCCGTTGTTATGAAATCTTCATATTCTTAGTGTCAGATTGTTGAGATGTAAACCTCAACCACTCGTGCCATTTGACTCGTGACGTTTGCTATGGGTTGCTATGGACTCCGGTCGCCATTTTGGGAGGATCACTTTCCATTCAATTGTGTAGAGAAATAGCTAAAATATACGAAATGTACAAAACTCGAGAAAAAGAAGGGTTGAGGTGTCACACAAGATGGCTGCAAGACCCGCGAGCCGTCTTTTAACTCAAAAATTCGCCGACCGACATGCACAGTCAATGCGGGCGATCCTCCCAATATGGCGGCTTGCTCCAGCAATGTGACGTCGGCTTCACGTTCTCTATCCTGTAGGTTATTTTTTTCCATGACACAAATCTCTTGGATTAGCTGTTCACCTGTACAGTACACCATCTTCTTGTAATGGAGCTGCTCATGGTATTTTAAATGGGTGATAATCTTCACCAGAGACCATCTCCCCAGTCAAGTTGTAAAATAGTGATTTAACATAGTGTATGTCATAGTTACCTGGTAATACACTGTTCAGCAAATTGGTAAATTTTGGACATTGCCGAAATTTATGGCTAGATAGATAGATAGATAGATAGATAGATAGATAGATAGATAGATAGATAGATAGATAGATAGATGGATAGATAGATAGATAGATAGATAGATAGATAGATAGATAGATAGATAGATGGATAGATAGATAGATAGATAGATAGATAGATAGATGGATAGATAGATGGATAGATAGATAGATAGATAGATAGAGAGATAGATAGATAGATAGATAGATAGATAGATAGATTGCTCTGTCTAAGAGGACATCTTAAGAGGATGCGTTAGACCCCAGAGTCGCAGGTCAGGAGAGCAAAGTGACGTCCAAGGTC
>OMKR01095988.1:0-14035 GCA_900302355.1 Cyttopsis rosea
TGTTTTTTAAGGTTCTGTACAACATGTTTAACTTCGTGGCCGACATGCCGGTGGTGGAGCCCGTGGACGTGTTCCTGGGGGTGGCTCGCTTCTTCGTGGTGGGTCTGGGCGGCATGGGCTTCGGCATCCTGTTCGGCTTCGTGGCCTCCTTCACCACCCGCTTCACCGCCAACGTCCGGGAGATCGAGCCGCTGTTCATATTCATGTACAGCTACCTGGCCTACCTGGTGGCCGAGCTCTTCGCCATTTCCTCCATCATGGCGTGAGTACGACGAGTCAATCGCGCTGATCGCTCACTTTGACGTATAGATCAGTCCCAGACAAGACATGCCTGACCCACTGCGGAGGCATGTCAGACAAACCGGTATTTTTGTCCAATTCAGCTTTAAGCTGCAAACACATGAAATAAATTCATAGTGGACAAGCTTCTGCATGCTTTGGCTTTATCTTGGGCAGTTGCAATCGAGTGCCTGGGGAAAGGCAGGTGTGGGGGGGCTGGCTGGCTGGCTTTTTTGCTTGCTGGCTGCATTAACATTCAAGTTATAACACCAATAGATCATTGAAAAACATGAAATGAACTCAATTATGTAAATTTAAAGCATTTTCATCCCGGTTTGGTTCGTTTCCCCTTTTGCAGGATCGTGACGTGCGCCCTGACTATGAAGTACTACGTGGAGGAGAACGTGTCCCAGCGCTCGTGCACCACCATCCGCCACGTGATCAAGATGCTCGGCTCCATTTCGGAGACGCTCATCTTCTTCTTCCTGGGCGTGGTCACCATAACGACGGAGCACGAGTGGAACTGGGGCTACATCTTGTTCACGCTGCTGTTTGCCTTTGTGTGGAGGGGCCTGGGTAAGGGATTCAATTCCACCCTTTCCCTCCACACTTCCCTCCACAAATCTCAGTTTATTTTTAATATCATTTCACACGTTGACTTTTTTTGTTTTTCCCCCTCCTAGGTGTCCTGGTTCTGACTCAGATCATTAACCCTTTCCGCACCATCCCGTTTAACCTAAAAGACCAGTTTGGTCTGGCGTACGGTGGCCTGAGGGGTGCCATTTCCTTCGCCCTGGTCTTCACACTCCCAGATAACATCGGTCGCAGGCAGCTGTTCATCACAGCTACTATCGTCATGATCATCTTCACCGTCTTTATTCAGGTAACAATTGGATTGCATGATTTTAAATTATGTGTTGGAACATATTTTGGTTTAAGAAAATGAGTAAATGCATAATAATGTTCCCTGTCCCTTATCCACAGGGAATCAGTATTCGTCCTCTGATCGAGTTCATCAACGTCCGCAGAACCAATCGCAACCTCGATACCATCAACGCCGAGATTCACTGCAGGGTACGGCACAGTTTCTTACCGTCGGACAGTATGGGGCGCTTTCGCTGACACACATTACGCCTAATCTTAGACTAAATCACACTTTTAATCTGATCTAACTCCAATGACCTTCAGTCATGGTTTAAAATAAGCCGCGTTTCCACCGCAGGAACTTTCCCCAGGAACTAGGAACTTTCAGTGCTTTTCAGCCTCAGGGACCAGGGTCTAAATTAAGTTCAAGTTTAACGGGACAGTTTCCGGGAACTAAATAGTCCCTGCTCGGGGGTAGGTACTTTTCAAAAGTCCAGGAACTTTGGGGGCCAAAAAGACATTATACACAATAACATTATTCACAATTGTGATTTACTTGATATATTAACTTCTTACCATTTTTGTCGTGCTTAATTTGTAAATCAGGAGGTGCTGCGGAACACACAGTGACGCCTGATCCGGCGGGTCGGACGCTAATTAGGAAAATAAATACATCTGATAAAAAAAAACAAAAAAAACACTGATTATTGGTTTATTTGGAGAAATGAGGATTGTTGTGATCGCGCAGAGAGATCTGACCAGAGAGATCCGAGCAGAGAAAATCTGAGATTTTTTTTTTGAAGAGATTTACGGGAAAATATTCACTTATAATCACTTTTTCATACGTCTGTGGATTAATTTGCCTAATCTTTGCGGGTCTTTACTTTAATCTTAAACAACGTCTCAGAAAGGCATTTTTAAATTATGGATTAATTTAAATAGATTCAGCTTCGTCCTGATTTACATTAAACCCTGTCTGCGAAACCGCCCCTATATGTTATACATCTTGTGCCAGTATGTTTAACATTAACAACCCTGACTTTTTCCCACAGCTCATGGAACACACCATCTCTGGCATAGAGGACCTCTGTGGCCAGTGGAGCCACTTCTACTGGAAGGACAAGTAAGAATCCTAAACCCCCCTGGACCTCCAATTGTTTAGACTAGTAATGTGGACGTGGTGGTAGAATCTGGTGTCAATTTTCAAGATTAGGCTCATACTTTTCTTCCCGAAACTTCTTTTTTACAAATCTCCCCAAGTTTCGGAGTCGCACCAACTCCGCCCTTCATTCAACGTGGCTTCTTTTTTTACTTCCCTGTTTGTCCCATGGCTTCCTTCACTTTGTCTCTAGTTTCTCGTGAAACTGGTTTCTCTGGTCCTGTGAACTAATGTGTACAGGCAACTGTAGAGCACGTCACTATAATAGAACTAACCTTGAGAACTGACCAATGGGTAAACCAATATTATGAGGATTCGCTCAATAAAAGACCATCTATTTATTCATGAACTGCCAAAATGTCTACATATTATATAAAATGGTGGAGCTGACTCATGGTTCATCTTCTCTGCCCGTATCAGATTCATGAAATTCAACAACCGCATCCTCCGTAAGATCCTCATACGGGACAACCGGGCCGAGTCCAGCATCGTGGCGCTGTACAAGAAGCTGGAGCTTCAGAACGCCATGGAGATCCTGGACACGGTCTCCAAGGACATCAGCGCTGCTCCGTCCATCGTCTCTCTCTAGTACGACACCCCCCCGCCCATTTAGCCCTTTAGACCAGAAGAGGTGGAGCAACTAAACTAAACTTTGTGTCTGTGGTTTTTCTGTGTTCCTAGTGATGAGAAGAACAGCTCATCTAAGCCTAAGAAGAAGTTCAAGGCCGCCGACCTGAAGAACATGCACGAGCTCCTGTCCAAGAACATGTACAAGATCCGACAGCGGGTGAGAAGCAGGAGATTTATTTTCTCAATTGTGATCCTTGGTGTCCCTTAGTAAATATTATTGATATGTATTCATGAGACCGGGCAACGATAGACCTTAACCGAATGGACTTTATTACCGTCGCTGTGGAAAACAAACCATTGCGTTTCTCTCAGCCTGGCATTCGGCGTGGAACCTGAAACCTTGTACAGTGTTTGCATAATAGCCACAGATAGGAGCTGGGAGTACTGTATATTTCCATCTATGACATCATCCCAGAGAAGAGGCTCTCTCCAAAGCTTTAAAGTAGACAAACAGAATATATGTTTGGTGGTTTGGTGATTCTCAACCTTTTTCATATCAAGGACCCTCAATTTGATAGACATTAGGCCGCAGACCCCATTCGATAAGATTTTGTCTCTGGGACTCAAATCTGAGAAGACTTTTCTATTGTTAGATGTGCTTTAGCCTAAACATCCATACCCGTCTATACTATACTGTAGATAGTGACAATGAAACTGTTACCAGAACGGTCATTGTACATTTAACTAGTGACCATTTTGCTGTGGACCCCCTGGAACCTCTTGAAGGACCTCTGGGGGTCCCCGAACCACCACGTTGAGAACCACTGGTCTAGGCAATAGTCTATCCTTTGCAGACACCTTTGTTTTCCTCTGTGCTGTCATTGGCCACGAGGATCCAACACTGTTGCTATCTCCAAACTGGCCTGACAACATCCCATTTGTGCTGCAGGGGTTGAGCTGTGTTTTTTTTTTTTCTCTGTGTCTCTCTGATGTTTGCTTTCGTGCCACAACTCCACAGCACTTAGTCAGAGAAGGCAATGCTCCTGCTGTTGACCGCGTAAACATCCTTAAAGATCGTGGTTGGTTTTCATTGACAACACACGGACAGATGAGTAGGACGTCTCTCTGAAGAGCAACGGAATCCTACTTACTCAAGAGCTTTTTAAAGAGGTGCCTGTGAAGCCATAGTTTGGTTCTATAGTAACACAGACTGGATTCCTCATGGAGAAGGGGATCATGGAGATTCTCTCAATTACCATGGTCCAGACAGGTGTGGCCAGATATGGTTGGATAAGCTCAGGCCCAGCTTGGTTGTAAATGCACTCTAAGAAGACTATAAAAGTGGTTTAGTGCTTCCGAGTGTTTAAACCAATCTAACATACGAGTGATCCCATGCACTTGATGCAGTGCGTATTCTGGCCAAAATGATGATCGTTCATGCTTTGAAATCTTCCAGCAGCACAAGGTCTTGCACTTTTCCAGGCCGCTCTCCCCGCCTTGCGATGTTTTGCATTTCATGTTTTCCTTCCCTCCATTGAGCAGACGGTGGAGTACACCAGAAAGCACGCCCTGCCCAACGAAAGCCAGTCCAAGGAGATCCTGATCCGACGCCACGCCAGCATCCGCCGCAGCCTCCGGCCTGGCAGCTTCCAGACAACGGTACGCAGGAAGCCCTGACATATGGCCTGTAGTGGGGGTCTGCTCGCACCAGCAGACACACTCGGTGCTGTTGACCAAAGATGCGAGAATATGGCCTCATAATTTCTCAGTATAATGGAGGTTTTGGAGAAGTGATTTTAGCCCCCCCCCCAAAAAAAGAATACATTGACTGGGTGACTTTAAAGGTGAAGTGTGCAGAATTTAGTGGCATCTAGCGGAATGGATTTGGCAGAAATGGAATATAATATTCATAAGTATGTTTTAATTGGTGTATAATCCCATGGAAATAAGAATTGTTGTGTCTGGCTCTAGAGAGGGCCTTTAGTGGTATTAATTGGTTGCGATCTGAAACCTCACCACTAGATGCCGCTAAATCTTACACATTTCAACTTTTACTTTAGTTTGCCTTTTTCCAAGCTCTGTTATCCATTGGATTCTAACAATTACAAAGTAAAATTTGAAGTCTCTATCCAAATTAGAGAAGAGACTGTTCACTGTTTGGTGTTTTTTCCCCACCAGATGGTTCCCAAATCCCATAAGTACTTCTCCCTTCCTGCTGGGCAGAGTCTGGACTCCAGGTTCCCTCCAAAGAGACGAAGCCATGCAGGTACACAAGAGAGCTGCGACGATGAATCCATTTATTGCCAACTATTAAATTAATCGCCAACTATTTTGATAATCGATTAATCGTTTTGTCTCTTTTTTTTATTTATTTTTTTCTTTTTCTTTTTAAGGAGAAAATTCTTTGGAATTCTCTGATTCCAGCTTCTTAAATGTGAATATTTTCTGGTTTCTTTAGTCCTGTGTGACAGTAAACTGAATATCTTTGGGTTGTGGACAAAACAAGACATTTGAGGACGTCGCCTTGGGCTTTGGGAAACAGCGGTCGACATTTTTCAGCGTTTTCTGACGTTTTCTGGACAAAACAACGAATCGATTAATCGAGAAAATAATCTACAGATTGATCAATAATGAAAATAATGTTAGTTGCAGCTTTAGTACACAAACACACACACACACACACACCATAGTGGTTTATTTATCAATAGCCTTTTATCCCCACAATTTACCTCAAATAAATTCTCCTTTTCTTCCCGTTTCCCAGGTGATGAGGAGACCATGTCCGAAGTGGCCTTCTCGTCCGGACGCCGCCGGTTCGCCCAGCCCGGCCGCTCCTCGTCCAGAGCCATGCTGCCCCTGCGCCGGCTGGACACCCTGACGGAGGCTCCCTCCGTAGACGTGGTGAACGAGAGAGGTCAGAGGAGCGCCGGGGCGGCCGCGCCCAGAACCAACTCCTCCGCCGGCGATCCTCGCGTCCCCGCTCCTCGCCGTCACCTCGACAACGGCTCCCCGGAGGACGACGGCAACGGGATAGAGGAGGAGCCGGAGCAGCCCGCCTCTCCTCCGCCCGCGCCCTGGGCTCCCGAAGACCCACAGAACAACGCGACACGGAACCCGCTGCTCAGAAAGCCCCTGTGGAACCCCAAGAAGAAGTGAAGGGCCTGTCAAGTCTGGGCTCCTCAGAAGCAGCGGGACTGCGAAAGACTTTGTCTCAGGATCTCATGAGCTGCTAGTAACCATGTGTAAATGTTTTATGCAACGTAACTTAAACTATTTTATATATGATCTTTTATGTATATATGTAGTGTAAATAGTTTCTTACCATTTTTATTATTGCTCATGATGTCGATAATGTGATTGAGGGTAGTTTCAGACATGAGTTATTTTTAACTCCAAGAAATGTCTCACAATGTCTTACAAAAACATTTTTGGACCTTAGTGTCTCTCTGTTACGATGATGGTCCCACTGGGAAAAAGCGGGACCTCCTCATTGTTTCATCCAAGTGTAATAAAATTTAAAAATTAATTTTTCAACTGTGCATTTATCTAACATGAGGTAATTATTCGTCAGCAGGATTTTAATTAAAATGTGGATAAGTAAACACTCCTCCTGATACCGGTTCCAGAGCAGTCGGTCCGCCCCCTTTTAGTGCCTTGTGGCCTAAGATCATTGGTTTAACTTTGAGCAATAGAATGTTTGAGCCTGCAGCCTTCTCCTCATTGCATATATATGACACCTGCAATATTCTATAAATACACATGCAGGCAAGGAGTCATTGTTTTGAAAACTAAGCGGAATGATGATTCAGGATTTTGTGGCATCAATTTGGAGGTCAAGGGTCCTGTCTGAGCGGTAAGTTCATGTATTCTTTAAAATCTGCTGACTGGACAGTAGTGCACCTGATTTTCTGCAAATCTTGTTAACAGAACAGCAGATTATGTCTATAATCTTACAGTCATAGTTTATGTATCGGTCTGGCCTTGATGTTTGGTCAAATATTTTAGTTATTTCTAGTAAATCCAATTGAAATATTAGATTTGAGCTTTAGGTCTGTCATAGTGACTCTTGTTCATAGGGCAACTAGAGCAATGCATTGCTGGTCACCTTCTTATGCTCGCCTTTGTGGTCCATTTCAAATGATAATTCCTATAGAGACAATAGTTGCCATAGAGGTTGTCTTAACGCAATCCTCTCTAGTACTCCTCTTACTAGGCAGATGGTGATCCTCAATTTAGTTTGTGGTCAAATCAGTTTCTAATCTCATTCCAAATCAACAACTTTATTATTGAAGCTTTGTCAAGTGAACGTGTGTTTATAGGAATGTCCAGATTATATACGTTTATACATGTTTGGAAGTATTTGTCTGTCCTCTTAGTGCCAAAACATTGTTATTTTCTAGGTGATAGAAAATGTTGCATGTAGATTTCTGTATTGTGCTATTTATTCCACTAGATGGCGTTCTCGCTACATTTTACCATTTATTTTTTATTTTTTTCTAACCTTTTGTAAAACAGGTTAGGTGCATAAATTAAATCCAGTCAGTGATATGGATCACCATTATAATTCGGGATTACATTTTAGTTGAATATTTATCATACAAATGATGGCGATTAACAATTTAATTGTATTTTCTTTGTTAATTGTATACCACTATCATAGAATAACATACATAATAATAATACACATACACCTTTATCAATAAGATCCATTTATTGACATTGAACATTGGAACATTAAAATAAATCAAGTAGACAGTTACCCCAACCCAGCTGATGAAAATGCTCCTATTGGCATTTTATTCATTTTGTTCAACATTTCTAAAATTCCCCTACATTTGGATGGAAACAGGTGATTATATAATAATTGTTACAGCTCAAATTATAATGTCTGTTTAATAAGTCATAAATAATAAGCACAATATAATAACAACATACAGTGATCTCTCATCATGCTTCCAGTAAAAATGTAATGTGCTAGTTACTCATCCATCCTTTTCAATCCTTCCTATTCACAACTGTAAAGATGACACTTTGTTTCTCGATTGAAGATAAAGCTACACACAAAACATTATGAATCTGACAATAAAGGCACTTTCATTTGATGAATCAGTGAATAGGAACTCATACTGAGAGGCAATTGTTTGAGTTCTGGACACATTTAGATAAAAACAACACTAAAAATAGAAAGGAAAATAAAAATGTATTCACTGCAATATTTTGAAAAATGAATATGAATTTACACTTGTGTGACTGATATGAAACATAAACAAAAACGATGTACATGGATCTTAATTACAAAATAGCAATAAACAAAACACTCTTTTTATGTCCACACAATGTCCACAGAAATCCCACCCAAGATAAATAATAAAGGTTCAATATCAGGCGTATTAAAATCTTGCAAAAGTAACCTAAAATTAAAATAGTAGTAAACATTTGTGTGGAAAAAGTAACAAAACTATAATAATACCACCGTGGAAAGAACCCTTTATGAAGCAGTGCAGTGGCACAAATGCAGGAAGCATTACTGAGGTACAATGAACTCCAGACTCCAAAACTACCGAAATCTGATCTAGTGGGTTTGATTTGAGCAATCCTAAGGATTTGCCCTTTGAGACATGAGATTTGAGAAGTTTTCTGGGATTGTTAATGTATTTTCAGTAAAACAAATGCTTTTGCACCGTGCAGTGGTTATAACATTATATATTTGGTAGCAAGACAGTCAATGTCCTTATTAAAAAACTCTCTATGTGACAGTAACACAACATATTTTGGTTGGCAGCCCTAGTTGTTCAGTGTATTGACATCGCACTTTAGGATTTATGAATTTATCCACATCCTCCGAATGAAGGACCACAGCGATGGTGACGTCCAGCACATCACCACATTTAAACCTCTGACACTCCTCTGTTATCAGCTTCCATCCCTGCTGGTGAGTTTGGCAAAGGCACATTTCTATGTAAAAAAACAGTGGCACACTAATGAATGCTGCTCATCTCCACTGCTGCCTCGTGCCCGAAAACCTCTCCTTCTGTGAGCGGTGGATTCTGTCACTCATTCATTCATTCATTCATTCACTCTCATTCATTCACTCATTCTTTCACTCCCCGTGTCTATGTCCTTGCGTCTGGCCCCTCTTCGCCCTCCCTCTGCCGTCCCACTTGGGGATCCTGACCATGAGCAAGCCGACGGCAGCGAGGGCCAGGACCACGCCCAGACTGGGGGGGCCGCAGGGGCTAAACTCCTGGGCCAGACCGGACAGGAGCGGGGCCAGGACGCGCCCCACCGCCGTGACGGACTGTCCCGCCCCGATCAGGGTCCCGCTGGCTTGGACCCCGCCTCGCTGCAGCTCCAGGTCCGTGATGCACGTGCGTCCGATGGAGGTGGAGATGGCGAAGAAGGTGGAGCTGAGCAGCACGTGCCAGACGTTGGGCGCGGCTGCGTAGAGCAGGATGAGGGAGCAGGTGAGCACGGTGGAGTGCAGCAGCAGCGCCGGCATGTCCTTCCTGTACAGTTGCGTGACGGGCCCCACCAGGAAGCCGGCCAGGGCCCCCAGCGTACTGCTGTAGCTGATCAGATAGCCCGTCACCTTGGGCCGGATGGAGAAGCGCTCCTCCATGGCCAGCGTGAAGTTGCTGTAGTAGAGCATGATGCCCACGGCCATGAGCAGACGCACCAGGAACAGGTCCCACATGTCGGACGAGGCCACCATGCGGATCCTGGAGCCCACGGAGGACAGCTGCCTCCAGGGGGGCTGGAGCCGGGTCACCTCGCCCCAGCGGATCCCTCTCCAGTGCATTTGTGGAGCCGGCCTCACCTCAGCAGTATGCGGCGCATGGTGGTTATTTGTGCAGGACCCGTTTCCATTTTGGTAAGCAGAGTTCTTGACGCTGTAGTCATTTTCACCAATTTCACCAATTTGGCTGTTTGAGTTGGCGTCAGTTCGGGGAACTTTTGTCTCGCTCCATGGTAGCATCCACACCAGCCCTAGAACACAACACATAAGAGGGAGGTGATTTATATTTTAACAGAATATTCCATTTCTCCCAAATAGACATATGCAACAAAAGGTAAATCCTACAAATCAAATTCAGTGTCACGTAATCCACCGTATTTCTATAAAGACCCAGTTATTATCTCAGGCCTTATACTGTACTGTATATATATATATATATATATATATATATATATATATATATATATATATTATATACATACATCTATATATTCTTTATTCTATATACTTCTTAGCAAGTCTCTCCTACCTGCATTAATAAGAAAGATGGCTGCACAGGTGAATGAGGAGGTGTAGAAGCCACCTTCGTGCTCGGCCAGGTAGCCCCCTACCACGGGCCCCAGGATGAAGCCGACGCTGGATGCTGCATTAAAGTGTCCCATCACCAGGGGGCGCTCTGACTCAGAGACCAGATCCGACAGCAGGGCTCTGCAGATGGACAGGGAATGCTTGAACAGCCCTGAGAGCAAAAACAGTAAGCACAAGATTTAAGTATATATCGTATTTAACGTTTGTGTGGACAGCTATTACCATGTGGCTGACTCTGCATTTCATCAATTTGATGTCTCTGAATATTTCCACTGGGCCCGTGGTTATCGAGCATCTCAGTTTAGGAGATTTTAGGAGACCAGTCCTAACTGGTCAAAAATTCCCTGTGTGAGGCAATTTTGTTCTTGCTTTTAGACCTGGGAATAAAAGCATGTTATCACGTTACCGCATAAAACACTCATATCTCAGGGTAAAAACAAGAGATAAGGAGAATTACTTTATTAAGATGCAGGCTGAAGGCTGACTGGACTGGATAAGATAATGTTTCGCTCGAGATCACACACTTAATGTGACTGACCTTTCTTTCATGATCGTTGAACGTTTTTGGCAGAAATGAAAGTGACAATAGACAACTTTATTGCTTTTACTTATCATTATGAAGTTAATGATGATTGCACGGTTCATGGCCATACAATAATGACATCATCGTCATTCCCTATAACCCTCGATATCACAATGCAATTCGGCCTGCCACCGGGCACGAATCCCTGACTTACGGAAGTGCGTCAACCATTGCGCACATACCCTGCATTGGCCTTTGGATCGTAACGTCAACGTCGCCGCCATATTGGAGCGGGCAAGACTTTTTCAAAACTTTTTCTCTTCTCCACGTAGATCATAAACCATTGAATATAACAATGACTCATTGAAATCGGTTGAGAAATGTAAATGTTATAGTGCTTTTTATCCAGGGCTTTAAAACAACATTATGTAACTTTTTTACCTTAAAATAACATCAGAATCATTTTGATGCTACACTGACTTGTAATATGGAGAATGGCACATATTTAATTTACGGACTACGTCACTTGTCACTACAGACATTAGGGTTGCTGTGGTTACCGGTGTTACACGGTCTTCGGGCATACAACAATGACTACATTACTAGAGAAATAAAACCCATTTAGTTCATTTTCGCTTATCAGTGCCCACGTTCATCAAACAAAAAAACTCAAATTTGGAAAATACTAAGCAGTCGGACAAAGGACGCTACAAAAGCGAAAGTGAAAGAAGAGGAGGAGAGGAGAGGAGCAAAAGAAGGCTCCAGACCTTAGATCGGGACCTGTCTCCCATGGCTCCATGCCTAATCTCTGTGCGTTTGCGCCCGTGATCTCCGTCAGCTGCTCGTCCCCAACATGTTTTTATTCATGTATTTTATTTTGCTCTGAAGCAAACAAAAGCAGCACAGCCACTCCACCTCCCCGACGGCACGAGCGAGACGGGTCGGTGGTCCACCCGGCGTCCACAGAACCGGGATCCCACCTCAGCCTCACTTTCATTGTGCCACAGGGTTTGTTTCACCCTGTGACTCGTGTGTAAAAGTGCAATTGCAGTCAGAAACTAGGGGCGCCAAATACCAAAAGTTACATAATTGTGCTTTAAAAGCGCAGCTCCCCCGTTTACGTGTATTTGTTTACGGGCCAGTCTTGCCCGCTCCAATATGGTGGCGACGTTGACGTATCGCAGCAACGGGCCGAAGCAGGCAATGCGGCGTCTATGTATATATGTTATATGATCATTTCCAAATAATACCACTTGGAAACGCTAGAGGGGAAAGTTGAAAAGTTGTCTATTGCCGCTTAAAGTGCTCGCTACTAAAAAAAGCAACCACGTAACAGTGATGATTTGTGTCCATCACAGACCAACCATCAGTAGATAAATCTATCAGACACCGAAGGGCCCTGCAGCACCACCAGACATCAGAAGATTCAGTGTTTTACCACTTAATAGCAAACCATTTAAAAACCAAGATGCTTTCATGGATTTCAGCGGTTCCCCGGAGCTGCTGCTGTGATTTACTGTGACCACATCGAAACCACAGCCCCACATATCGATGCGTGTGTGGGACGTGATGTGAAGCCCTTGTGATTAAGGGCTATAAAAATACATTTTACTAACACAATTTTGCTCTATTGTTTAATTTGATTAAAACAGAACAACACTTAGGCCTATTCGTTTGCGACTTGGAACTAATATAACTTTAAAAGGCATGTTTATTACAGGAAATCTTGATATAATTGGTTGGATATTTAAAAGTCTTGTATTAATGTCGGGTCAGGGTGATCCGTTTCTATTATGAAAACTACAAAATGTCATCACACTAGAACTGTAAATCTATTGATCAAAGAATGTCATACTCCTCCCTAGGAATAGACATATGATGCTAACTTTCGGATTTATTCCAAAAAGTTAATTACAATTAAAGGTCAAGAATGTAAGATTCAGTGGCATCTAGTGGAAGGAACTTGGCAGAAATGGAATATAATTTCTATGTTTTAGTTAGTGTACAGTATAATCCCGTGAAAATAAGATTTGCCTTAGAAGGAGCCGTTTATATCTACATGGGGAGCGGGTCGCCTCCACAGAGCCATGTTGCACCGCCATGTAGCCAGAACGGACAAACCAAACACTGGCTCTAGAGAGGGCCACCGTAGCTTCTCCTACACAGAGGGGTATTAAGTTGGTTGCAATCTGCAACCTCACCAGTAGATGTCGCTAAATCTTACACATTCACCTTTAAAGCTCTGGCATAAAGTTTGACTCGACAGAATGAGACATAGCAATTCCAAAGCTTTTGCATTTGGTATAAAACCACCATCTTTGGTGTAATATCCCACCTCCCGTCCTTCCGCTCCTTCCTCTGAGGTGTACTGGTGAACTTACCCACTGGAATCCGTGCGAGGACAAACAGGGTGATGCTGGTGGACATGCCCAGCAGCCCGTAGCCCAGAGCGCTCAGGACCAGGCAGGTCAGCAGAGAGTGACGGCGTCCAACCACATCGCTCCAGCTGCCCTGTTAAAAACACACGCACGCAGACAAACACAAAAATATTTATTTATTTATTTATTTATTTATTAGATAACTAGATTATAGTTTGGGGATGCCTATTTGTGTTTTCATTAGATAGATAGATATAGCAGGATAATGGAAAATAAACCTGAAATTTTTAAGCAGTATAAACCTGATAAATTACACAATTACACACAATAAATATTTGAGAAACAACCATTAGTAAAGTGGATATTATGACCAAGCAGGTAGAGATATTGATTAGAAACAGTTAGAACATTGAAGTTCAGAAAATTGAAAATGTCTGTAATTTAAGGATCGGGATATTACAATAACCAAAATCCCAGATTCACTTTAGAATTAGAACGATCGATATGTCGAACGATATGTCGACCATCCCTAATTTCCTTAAGTTTGCGGATGACACCACCATCCTGGGTCTCATCTCCAATGACGATGAGTCCTCCTACAGAGAGGAGGTCAGCGTACTGGCAACATGGTGTCAGGACAACAACCTCTCTCTCAACGTCGGCAAAACCAAGGAGATGATTGTGGACTACAGGAAGGGACAGCAGGGGAGACACGCCCCCATCCACATCGACGGAGCTGAAGTGGAGAGAGTCTCCGGCTTCAAGTTCCTCGGTGTGTTCATCAATGATGACCTCTCCTGGTCCAGGCAAGCGGTCGCGGCAACAAAAACTGCCCAACAGCGACTGTACTTCCTGAGGAGACTCAAGAAGTTTGGCATGTCTGCCAGGACTCTCACCACCTTCTACAGATGCACCATCGAGAGCATTCTCACCGGCTG
>OMKR01095989.1:0-10069 GCA_900302355.1 Cyttopsis rosea
TTTATTACAGAAAAGTTCAGCATCAACCCAATTAAATATCATGGGTGAGAACACCTCATCGAAAGGCCTGAAAACCATGTTCTGACGTGATCTCTCCTGTTCAGGCTTATAAAGCCTCCTACACCAGGGTTATAAAACCCCCAACCATTTGGTAACTCTTCTGACATTCCTAACTTGCCCTGACCCTCGCATACGACCCCCAATAAAGAGGCGATGTGGTTAGGTGGCTTTCTTATCTGACTCTCAGTCCAGAAGACCCCTGGGGCATCCCGTTTGTTTAAGCTGACCAACCCCCACTGGAATTTCGGCTGTGTCCTCACTGTTTTAGATCAAAGCTTACATCATCAGATATCACTAAATATATAGAACATCAGACACTACACAATCAATATTCAATATTCAATATCTCAATATTGATTAGTGCAGTGGCAATGCAACCTTTAAGTACAAACATTTCAAGTGAAAAATGTAGAGATACAAATTAAAGACAAACGATTCCTACTGCTACTATTACTGGAAGTAAGCGCTCACACATCAAACAAGCCAGGAAAACACATCTGGAAATGTAACTTGCGGCAGCTTGTGAAGTCCAACTGACCACTCAACCTGTTAATTTCCTTTATTTTGTCCAAGTAGCGCTTCTTGGCTTCTTTGTTCAGCTTCTCTCGGGAAGGAATCTTGCATTTGATCTTGTGAGTAAGTGAGTAAGTAAGTAAGAAAGTAAGTAAGTAAGTAAAGAAATAAGTAAGTAAGTAAAGAAATAAGTAAGCAAGTAGATAAATAAAATAAAAATAAATAAAGAAATAAACAGATAGATAAATAGATAAATAGATAAATAGATAAATAGATAAATAAAGAAATAAATAGATAAAGAAACAAAGTAACCAAGATAGGTGTGAAAAGGAGTTCGGAGATTAGCTAGAGTAGTGTGGTTTATACTGTGGATCGCAGCTCTGCGCTAGGGGAAAGGTGGGTGGTTGCGGGCGCCGTCCCGTTACTAGTAGAAGGGAAAAGCATCATTGTATAACAAAGGTAAAACTCTAATCGAGGTGGTTGTCTGACCTATACACTGAGAGAAGCAGCGACGATAAATGGATGAGGAGCACATTAGTGATGACGACCAGATTACATTAGAGCATTTAACCAGAACGGGAGACGCAGAGACACAGGGTATACAGACACATTTCTGGCTAGAACGAACATACTGTACATAGCACAGCGTTGAACACTGGCAGGACGCACAGCTGATCAACCTAAAACTCTGGCAGATCACCAAATTTGTTAATCTAAGACAAGTAAAGGAGGATTTCCCAAACATTCCTTGGGACAGACGTGTAACTGGTGGACCCCAAGAAGGCGCCACCCGGGTCACAAAAAAATTTATTCAAACCTACATGAAGAAGTGGCATGACAGAAACCTGTCGTGGGCGATAGAAGGCTCCTTCAATGTGGCGTGCTGTAATGACATGGAGGCTAACATCAAACACCACAAAGCCAAGGACACAAGCGACAAGAGGGCACCCAACGGCCACAACAGCATATGAAAACAACACCAAAGTGAGGAAACCCTACACCTCCAGCTGAAAGGAACAATAAAGACCCATAACGCTGGCAAAGCAGACGACAGACAAAGAGTCCAGGACTGGCTGGACTGGAAGCCCTACCCAGGCAACAAGAACAACAGACAATGTGGTCGAGAGATGGGCCACAGCTGACAAGAAGACACTCTATCCATGACGGGCTGGAAGAAGACGCAATGGTGCATCAAATGCCTTTAGTGGTGAAAGGACATGAACAACGTTACGTACCATGGTCATTTATGGACATGAAAGGCTTGGCGGACAGGCTGCCAGCCCTCACTGACGGTGCCAACAAATGGATAACGGTGTTGGAAGAAAGTATGGCAGGAATAATGCTGGCACTGGGAGACATTAAAGTGCTGTTTATGAATGTGGCAGGGAAGCAAACAATGGAGGAAATCCTCTGCACAGTGCAACTAACAGCAGTGGGGACCGGCAATAACACTGATGACGTGGGCTTTGGCGGATACCAAAATAAAGTATGGGAGAAAGCAAGCAAATCTCACAAATTAGGTCCCATGGTACGGTCGGCACTACAGGTGCCCATCTGGACACCAACTAGTAATTGATATGTCCATGTCTCTCCCGACAATCACTACATCAGGATATCAGGGAAAGCTTATGACGTAGTCAGGGCAGAGAGCGTTCTGATGAATGAAGGCATTACAGCTAGACAGCTAATGCTATTAGAGCATGAAGTCTTATTAGAAGTACCACATGTTATTAAGTACCACAGGAAGTATGGTCAAAACATAAGACAGATGTAGGATGTGTAAAATCAGCAGCACTGGTACACATAAAACTATGACAGGTATCCTCAGTATCCTCTCAAACCACAAGCCATAGCAGGAATCAGACCAACAACTGCAGGACTGGAGGAAGCTGGGGTTTTGAAGAAAACTGCAAGACCCTGTAACACTCTCATCTTCCCAATCAAAAAGCCACACTCTCATGACAAGCGCTTGGTCCATGATCTGAGGGCCGTCAACTCCATTGTGGATGCCGAACCACCAGTTGTCCCCGACCCACACACACTACTCTCCAACATTCCACCCGGCACCAAGTGGTATACTGTGATTGATCAACAGCATGCTCTGCCCTTTTTAGTGTGCCAGTGCACCCTGACTCACAGTATCTGTTTGCCTTTAACTATCAGGGCACCCAATACACGTACATAAGTCTACCACAAGGATTTTTGGAAAGTCTGTCTATCTTTAACAGAGTGCTGGCCCAGGATCTACAGGACTTACAGGTTTCCAGTACAGTTCTTCAGTACGTACATGATTTACTGATCTGCAGCCCCACCAACGAACAGTGTGAAAAAGACTCAGTCATTGTGCTAACAGCACTAGCAACAAACAAACAGTAAAGCACCCTCACAGTGGACTGAGGAGGCAGACGGAGCCTCTGTTGCATTAAAAAGTGACATGCAATCCACACCAGCACTGGGCAACCCCGACTACTCTCAGCCGTTCCATGTATATGTCACAGAACGGTCGGGTTTTGCATACGCAGTACTGATGCAAGATACGCCAGTAGACAAGCAACCGCTAGCATAATATAGCACAAAGTTAGACAATATGGAAGCGGGATTGCCTCCCTGTTACCAGGGTTTGGTAACTTTGCCTTCCAAAATGCCTCCTCGTTAACAATGGGCCACCCAGTAACATTGTACACGTCCCACCAGTTACATGCGCTGCTCACAAGTCCATGGTTTGTATTAACATAGGCCAGAAAAACTGGCTATGAAGTAATACTTGCCACCCCCGCACTACCCACCGTAAAGCCAGCGACCAAAATGATGTTACCTGTAGATGGCGCACCTCACAACTGTGTCCAAGACAGAGACGTGTTTTTGCGTACACACATTTCACACTTTTTGTGGACGGCTCCTGCCATAGAGACATCACTGGAAATTACTTAAAGCCTTAACAGCTGCATGCAAGGTTGCAGAGGGCAAATGCCTCAATGTATATACAGAGTCGGCGTATGCTTATGGAGTATGCCATGTCTATGGCAACATATGGAGAGGTTTTCGAAGGGCCAGCGGCACACCCATTAACTATGGGGACGCTATCTCTCAGCTATTCGCGGCAATGCATCTCTCTACTGCGCTGGCCATTGTTAAGTGCACCAAAAGACAAACACCACCATAGCAAACAGCAATAATGCTGCCGATGAGGCAGCTACACATGCCACATCACACACGTCAATAGGCCCTTTGTTGGTGGCTGAGGACCTGGCACCTCTCATCACCTTGTCTTCCTTCATCCTAGCACAAGACAGAGCTAGTGCATAAGAATAAGCGGTTTGGTTTAAAAGAGGGGCGATTCCAATTACTTTACTACTGGAAGGCCCCCAAAAGGGCCTGTGGCTGAGCCACCATGGCCATTTTGTGCTGCCCACTTCATTGCTACGGTTTTCCATTAGGAATGCACATAGACACCATTGCGCAAGGGGGGGAGGTTATAATGTGTCTCCAAGCTGTATGGTGGTCACCATTTCTGACAGCAACAGTCGACAGAACATTGCATGAGTGTGAAGTATGCACACATTCCAATGTCAGGAAAGCGTTTTCAGCCCTCATAGCACATATTCCGCCACCTGACGGTCCCGTTAGACATTTAATGATAGACGACGTGGACATGATACAACGCATAGGGAGAATGAGATACATCCTGGTAGTAATCTGTCATTTCAGTAGATGGGTAGAGGCAGTGTCCACACCAGGGCCAGCCTCCAGATCAGTGGCAAAGTTTTTGTGCAGAGAAGTGTTTCCCCGCTTTGGCATCCCCGACAGCATTTGCTCAAATATCAAACTGTGTTCCACCACAGACGAGGCCCAGATTAAATGTCGGCATCTGCTGCCAAATGCGGGCGCGGTAATTCATGCAAAGAATAGGACAGCCATAACTTCATACCGACTGTCTGATTTTTCTGAAGGAACTGCCCCATTGTAGACATGTTCTGGTTATGCAACAACAATGACCAAATTGTGGCTCAGTTTGTGCCAAATTGGACAGGGATTTGTGCCCCGATTCTGTTGACAGGACAATTAACGATATTAGCCCCCCCACTAAAAATGACGCCTAGCAGGCACATACGGAGTATAGGTGATTGCTGGACAAGCAACAACATGGTATACGTTGCATGGAACCAAGAGCCCTGTGCCATACTCTCTGAACACCAAAGTTCAAAGTTCAAAGTGTTTTATTGTCAAATGTACAGTACAACACAAGGTCATTCTGGACAATGAAATTCTTGTGGCAAGGCAAGCAACAACTACGTAGTAGGCACAAACAGATAAGACTTTAAGTACAACAAAGACTTTAAGTACAACGTACAGGTAGAGGTCACATATAAGGGCACGAGGTCGAAGTAAAGGGCCAGGTGATAGGCGAAGACTAGATAATCTCAGGGCAAGTATCGGGCTCAGTTCCCCTAGTCGGACAGATCCTACAAGAGTAGGGGAGGGGATGAGTCAGAGAGGGGGAAACCCGAACTCAATAGTATAAGAAAGCACCCCCCCCACCAGAAAGGAATGTAAAGGAGGCCCTCGGAAAAGGAGGGGGCATCCAAATGTATTGAAAAACTGTGAACAGGAGCCGAGAAAGTCAGTTGTATCTGCAGATCCAGCTCGGCTCTTATTACTTTGTAATAAAGTCTATCTGTATACTCAACTTCACCTTGACTGCTGTTTGATTAAGAATCGAAGTCTTGGTTTCTCTACGACAGCTGACGTCGCGATTGTGAGCAGTGTGGTATCACTGTCAAGTGATATGCTCTGGCACCAGGCCTGGGACACATGGGACTCTTGTGAGTCCCTCTGGGTTGAACAGCTGTCTGTGTGCTGATAAAACCCTTGATTCCTATCAAACTTTGATTTGAAGTGTGTGCTTAAAATAAGCAAGATAGAATCTCACACAGATGTGTGAGATGTGTGGACTGGTCTCGGAGTTTAAATAAAATGTTCACACTAGTTCATCAATGTTTATTCATGTAACTTTAACTGTATTACTTGCAGAAAGTTTATGGGTATTTCAAAGCTCCGTCAGATGCTACGCTATCCAAAATCTTTAATCGAAATTAAATTCAAACCTCTAAAATAATTAAAAACAATTCTAAAGAGAATAAATTAGAAATTAGAAAAAATTAATAAATATACTATTATTATAAAGATTGTGTGTGTGTGTGTGTGCCATTCATCATCTGCCGTCATCAGGATTGAAGTACTCTGCTGCCCCTAGCGTCTAAAGGATGAAATGCCGCGGCATTCTTGCCAGCAAAGGCATCTTTTGAAACCAGATACATTTGTAAATTGGGCCAGAGAGAAGGTAATCTTGATCGGATTTCATGTCCACCACAAATGAATTACATCACGTAAAATAGCAGTGATTAGATTGTCCAGTATTTATCACCTTTTTGATTTTTCTTATTTTTTAAACATAATTAATGGATAGTTTAGGTGGGATTATGTTTAGGCAACATTTGAGAAATACAATCTGGGAAAATTTGACAACCCTGCATGATTCACAAAACTAGTTATTTTGTAGCCTAATTGATATTCTATGAACATTCCTTTACATATTAGATATTGTGATATCATTATTCTGTTGTTACACTAGGGTGCATGCATTTATTTGATATTGAGATTACAGTTGGCTATTCAACCCAACTGTTTGGGAAGGTAAATCATAGGTTTATTTTGCATACCTTCTAGATCGATTCACGTACCGCACTTTGACAATAGTGGACATAGACCAAGCAATGTTGTCATAATGTTTGTCTCTCACCCAAGTGTCAACATTTATATGTGCCCAGGTCAAAGCAACCTTGCCTGTCCCACTCGAAGGACCACTGCACGACCTCCAACCAGGTGATTGAGTTCCATTGATCCATGACTCCCCGAGAAGGAGCTGGAGCTCTGCCAGATTCCTGGGACCGTCCCAGATCCTCCTCACCACCGCAGCAGCAGACGAGGCGGCAGAACAACCAGCATGGGTGCAATTGCAAAAAATTGCAAGAAAGTCCTTTGCATGTGCCACAACTCGAAGAGGATGTGCCACTACAATGTCAGTCAAGAAGAAGATGACCACTCCATATCAACAATGAATAAAATGTCTATATATATATACAGTATATATATATATATATATATATATACTGTATATACTGTATATGTGTGTGTGTACTTTGTCTTGATATACCTCGTTCATTACCTCATTACTCCTCTTCCCGTTGTGCAGGTAAGGCTCTGATGGAGACGTCTGGCGAGGGAACTGGCATAGTGGTGCTGGAGCAGGCTGGGCTGGCAGACGCTGATGCTGGATTGGAGGTCTATGGGTCCTCTCCTTCACCCGAGTGTAAGTACCTAAACAGACGCCTGGCAGGCAGGTAGGCAGGCGGTCAGCTCCTCCTGCGGTGCTGGTGCTGGTACTGGTGCTGGTGGAGTACATGGTTGGCAGTCACGTTCTTCCAGGGCAACCAGTCTATCCACCACAGCCTCGCACAGCAGTCTGTGGGGGTGGCTTTGCTGTCTAATAAGAAAACAGGAACAAATTAGGCAACATTTCACAACACAATTCGTCTGTACTCACACTCAAATCTAAAAGTTATGGTTGACAGTAGGGGTGGACTGTATAATCGGTAGGTACTGTAGGAACACGGTGGCCCGGTTTGGAGCCACCCTTGGAAAAGTGCTACTCTAAGCCAAATAGTGAAAAACGTATGGCGAACTTTACAGCACAAACTACCTTGAAGGACTCTCAAACATATTCGTGATAACCCGAGATGATGGCACAACATGTCGGTTGGGTGAAAATGCCAAAAAGAAATGCCAAATGCCAAAAAAGTGGTAAAGTGTCAGCCGGAGAAAAGGGCATCTTCCGGCAACTCCGACATGCACAGTACAGTCGGTTCCCAGCTTCTAGCTATGTAACATCCAATTGTAATTCTGTAGCGGGGCAAAAATGTTAAATATTTCAACTGGCACAAAAGGGGGAATAGATAAAAACAAATACTTGAAGTCAGTTTTTATTTTCACTTTGTGCAGTCTGATCTCATTGTGATTATTATTATTATTGTTATTATTATTATTGCTTCAAATTATACCGTGATATACATGTCAGGCCATACTGCCCAGCCCTGACAATTTGCTACTGTACCTTTGTTGCAAGACGTTGTCTCTTAGCTGGGTAAAAACTGAGTGGTTCCATTCTTCTCTTCTCTTCTCTTCACCAAGTTTTCACCAAAAAATATGGTCAGCCAGTTCTGCACTCTATTTATTTGTAAACATGGATTGTGTTTCTCGTAAAGTGGAATCTGATTGGCTAGGCTACCTATGGCATACTGAGCCAATCACAGAAGTGTGTTGGTTGCGCAATGGCTTATGGGATGGGTAGTTCCTGAGCTCTTGGTGCCGTAGCGTTTAGTGTGTGCATGACAGATGTGCACACACTAAACGCATAACGTGTGTGTGTCGATTGCCACACACAGCAGAGATGAGGCAGATCAACAAAGAGAGGTCCCACCAGATTCGTCTCATGCAGGCAAGTGGAAAATCAGCACAGGAGATCTACCAACATTTTGCAAGCTTGGGCATCAAAGTTGCATGAAGAACTATCACTACAGGAGAGACAACCCATCCGAGTAAACTGCACCAGAAAGTAGCCAAATGAATTAAAAATTTAAACTTTCGGAAACACAACGGTGAACTTTATGACACAAACTTTATGATCTCTGAAACAACTGAAAAGCGCATTTTTTACACACAGCACGTAATGCATACTCAGACAACTTTATTGTCAGAAAACATTTATAATCTTTTTTTCTTTAATACACAATCGAATGGCAATTTCAGATTTCAAAATAGTGTTTTTTTTTTATATTCGAATTATATTCAAATTTTGTTCCTGCAGCACCACACAGTAATACAGTAAACACAGATATCATTTTTTGCTTTTGGTTGATGGTTTTTGTCTTTGACTTCCACAGTAATATTCTGGCTGCCTAACAAGACAAAGGCTAACAATGAGATGACCGCCCATGCTATACAGCAGAAAGTTGCAATGGATTTTGGTGTTCAACTGAGCCTGACCAGTGTACGCCGCGCACACAGAAACCTTGAGTGAAAATTTGGAAATGGCCGCTTCAGTCCAATGATAAAAGAGCGCAACAAAGAAGCAAGGCTAAGGCAAACTCTTCAGTGGATCAAGTCTGGGACATGACATGATATGACATGCTGTTTACAGATGAAACAACAGTAGCTCTGGAGCACTATGCAAGGCTTAGTTTTCACAGAAAGGACCACTTTGCTGCCAAACCAAAACCCAAACATCCCTTAAAGCTCCATGTTTGGGGAATGATATCACGACACGGTGCAGATCTTTTGGTCATCTTTTAGGAAATCATGGACAGACACTATTTTGAGAACAGTATAATCAAAGAAGCTGCAGCACCATACATCAGGGGACATTTTGGGTCGGATCACCGCTTCTTCCAGGACAATCCAGGACAATCAAATCCTCCCAATAGTGAGACTGGATTAGGGACTAAGGCAGATGATCAGAACAGAACTTGATACAGTATCTCTTGAAACTCTAGCGCAGTTGATAAGTGCAGCAAAAGAGACAACATGCTTATTCGACCCACTCCCTGGAAAGCTCATTAAAGAGCTTTCCAATTTTAGGACCCTCTATTCTGAACATTAAAAGCAATTGTCGTACTCTAGAGGCGTGTCTTGCTGAAATTAAACAGTGGATGTCTTGTAACTTCTTTCTTCTCAACTCCGAGAAAACTGAGATGCTGGTTATTGGTCCTGCCAGACACAGGCACCTGTTTAACTCTGAACTTTGACGACTGTACTGTATTAAAAGCTTCCAGTTAGTGCAAAATGCTGCGACAAGAATCTTGACTAGGACTGGAACGTTTGACCATATAACCCCTATACTAGCCACCTTGCACTGGCTCCCGGTTCACCTCAGATGTGACTTTTTTTCTACTTACCTATAAAATATTACATGGTCTAGCACCTTCCTATCTTACTGACTTATTGAATTTCCCATTCATTCACACGTTTCACTATATAAAGAGTTTTAAGCCTGGATCCAAGCCAACCAACTATGAGATGAATCGTGACCATAATACATTTGATTCAGAGCAAAAGAAAATTGGAAAACTGAAGAAAAGGCAAAGGTACAAGATTGTGTATATTAAAAGGAACTACTCTATCTAACTAATCTATCCCATAAACCATTGCAAATGAGCTTCCCGCGGCGCATGCATGTGTTGCTGAAAATTTGAATACACACACACACACACACACACACACACACACACACACACACACACACACACACACACACACACACACACACACACACACACACACATACATATATATATATATATACATCTCTCCTTTCCTTTCCTCTCTTCTTCTCTCCTCCTCCTTAGGCTTAGGGTTAGGGTTAAGTCAGAGGTAAGCCCTG
>OMKR01095997.1:0-11777 GCA_900302355.1 Cyttopsis rosea
CGCTCTCTCTCTCACACACACACACACACACACACACACACACACACACACACACACACACACACACACACACACACATTTCCTGAGAAAACGTCGATATTGTCCTCTCAAGGCTGTGACACAGGTAAAAGTGCCGACAACCCGATAGGATCGCATTTCACCATGAGATTCATGTACGGTAAAAAAGTTGTGTTGATTTCTTAGTTTATTCCTTTTTTTTGTTCAGGCAGTCAATTGGCTGGTATAGGTTTCAGTTCTGAGATTCAGGTTTGAGATTTGGCTCAGAAACCTTGATATTAAAAACTCAAGCAACAGACATTCAGGCCTCCACTGTAACCAGCAAAAAAAAAGGAAAACCAAATCTCATTAAATCACTTTCTGTACCCTGAGGAGCATTTGCCTTGAATATAAAACTCTTATATGTCTATGAATACGACGTCTTCATCTAAAATGCTAATTGGGATGGAGCCGGTGATAGATGTGGCGGCGGTTTTAATAAGAGGCTTCCTCGACCACCCTCACCTCCACCCCTCCACCCCTCCGCCCCGCCTGAGACAGCTGATGGATCACAAAGCAGACGTGGGCGATTGTCCATTATCCCTCCCCCAGACCGCACTGTGGTACTCCGTGGGCCTGAAGGGGGCACGGTTATCAATATTCATATCCGATTTGAATAAAAGCATGAACTTGTCTTTCCGGGAAGCATTGAAATATTGAGCAGCCTTCCATCATTTCTTTCTCGGGGCCGGCTCTTGAGATGAAAGGTAGAGGGAGGGGAAAAACTTGGCCTGGTCAACAGATTTGAAAGTGCTGATATCTGCATCCCTTTGAAAATCAAATGCAGCGGGCCTTGTCTCATTAAGGCTTCTATCTGTTTGTGGATTTCTTTCTATTCGCCACCTCCACTGCTGGCTCGGTTGTGCCTGAGACGCCGCCAATGTTAACGTTGACAGACTATATTTCCCGAGTCCCGAGAGGCCGATGCACAGAAGACAAAAGTCTCCCCCATATAGACTCTGCGATGCCTCAAGCAGAACGATTTTCGTCAGAATACCATGTATAGCCTCTTCTCTGAGAAAAAGGACTCGTTTGATGTTGAAATATATGATATTCTAAATAAACAGTTGAAATGTGAATCTGGATGACTGTCTACGACATCGTTTTGAAATGTAAAAAAAGGAAAAGAGGCGGGGCGATTGGGAACTCAGAGCTACTTCCTCTCAACCGGTTAAACACAGTTTTAGAGAATGATGCAGTTGATCCAGAATGATCCTGGCAACTCAGAAATCCATAATTAAAGAGCACGCCAGCCAAGAAGAAGAAGACATCTGAGACCCGGATGATGCTATTTCTGAACTTAGCACCACTGTTCACAGGGACTGGAAGCCCTACGGGGAGGCGGATGGGGGCTGTCAGCCATGACACTGGTCCAAGGTGGGTGTGAGTAAAGCCGGGGGGTTATTTATAGTTATTACTGGGAAGAAGGCAGTCTAGTATGTGTGTACGTGTTCATGTGAGGACATGCCTGCATGCATGTTAGTCCTCTCATCTATGATCAGGTGTATATTAGCGCAAGTCTAAAAAAGATAAACAAACAAACAACTGGCCCTCGCGCGGGCCCCAGGTGGCAGCGGACGCCGCGGGACGACTTGTGAATCCTCAGCGGAGCCGACAGGGCGGCGCGGCTATTCCGAGACATCGCACTGGACGTGTCCCGGCAGAGCACGTCACCGGGACTCGGAGACGTGGAACGGCCGAGGGGTTCGCGTGTCGGCGAGGCGTCCGCTGGGTGGGGCCTTCGGTTTTTCCTCCTATGATCCACAATCCCTGCGGAAAACATCAACAACGTGCTGCTTTCGGAGCTCGGCGTTCGGAGGGGGCGGGGGGGTGATGGGACCCTGAGGCACTTCTGATCCACAGAATCTCTGACAAACCCTTTGCCACGTTTGGTCACAACGTGGCAATCTCGGGATCTTATCACATCTTAAAAACATCCTTTGACTTGAAAGAGTTAGCAAAGTTTGTAAGCACATTAGGATTGAGCCCGCAGTTTCTTTCCACGGCATCATCCATTAATGATTCTGAGGATTTAAAAAAACTGACTGCATTTTCTATTCAGTTGAAACATTTACACATCTAGTATAGAATGCCTTGAAGACCTTGAGATTTGTAAGGCGCTCACTAAAAATCATCGAGCACATCTTGAGAGTCTATCAAGATTAATGATGTTGTCATGAGTTACACCCAAGGCTTTGAAATCCATCCAAGATGGAGGTTTTTTTTTGCTTTGTCTTTACTAAAATAAACTAAGTTTTATCTAGTCAATTAGATTTTTCTTGTCACTGCATGTATACTTTATGGTGGGATAATCTTCGACCAATACCTGTGGATATTGATAGAGGCTACTCTTCACATTTTGTGAACATTTAATCAATCCACTGAGTTGGAGATTTGCAAATTACTTACTGTGATGTATAATCATGTAAACTCTTTGAAAGGCCTGTATGAAGCCTTTCAGATGTGGAAAAAGACATCCACAATATTTGCCCTACAGAGAGAGAGCAGGTTGTCAAAAAACTGAAATCAATAATTGATCAAAGTCCACGAGTGCAGAGAACAAAATAACTGTAATCCCTTCAGACGGTGTTGGGTTTGTGAAGAGCAGGCTTTGCAGAATCTAAGATCGACTTTCAGTTTTCAGAACAAAACAGATTTTACACCCTGGGGAATTCAGTTGCATGCAAATTTTTCTGTTGCTCAACATTGTCTGGGTGCCAGCGATGATTTTATCTTTTCCCTTTCCTGCTAAGTGCAGTTGCCACAGTAAGTCTATGGCGTTGAAGCAGAAGTCCCAAGTCCCAGGGCTCACCCTGGTAATGTGTGAGCTGTTTTGGCTGGGAGGGAAATATTTATTACAGATTGGCTGAATGAGAATCATTTTGCCATGGGGCCCCGAGAGCGAGCGTAGAGCTCTGCATAGATCCAATTTCAGGTGCGCTGATTTGGGATTATTTTTGTTTTAGCGGCAAAGGGCCCGGGAGAACAGAATAAGTAGAAACATTAAATAACCGAGATGGTCGGCGCAGAGTGCAGCCTCAGGAACTCCCCTCAGTAACCAGATTGCCAGGCTTCTGCCTGACGGTGCATGGTGAGAACTGGTGAGATTGCTCTGTTTTACTGCCGAAGGTGGCAGGGAGTTCAAAGAGAGGGCAGAAGAGGAAGTTTCATGAGCTTCAAGTTAAGCCACTATGATTATGGGTAATATCGCCATTCACATGCCATATGCCACCTGTTCAAAGTAAACAGAGGATTTAACTCCGTACTTCACACCTTTCCCAATGCCACCCGACTGTTACCCCAACCGTTTCCAGCCCTCCCTCCATCTCCTCTGCCTTTTCCTAACCAGTTCCTGCGCACGGATGACAAAATATGATCATTCACTTTTCTTCACTGAACACTTCCAATTCCCGGTGCGGTGGAAGACCATCAATGATCAAACGGTGTATCGGGGGAATGGGACTTAGCAGAATATCACCCAAAGGAGTCGCAGGTGGGTCCGTGACAAGTCATTAAGTCCCGGCTCCGTCCTCCGCGTAGGAGAGGCTGCTCCGGGTCAAATGGAGACGAGGACTGGAGCATCGCGACAGAGACAGACAGCGATCATAACAGCTCTAATGGGCAGGACTAATCGTGCAATGGGCTCCAATTACAGGCCCTCTCTGACAGCTGCTCACCGTTCCGGCTTCACCTGCATGGGGAGCACAGCCGGCAACCGGTGGCCAAGCAAGTTGAGGACATTGTTAGCTCACAAAGAGGCATCTCTCCAGACTCCCCGCAGGATAGAATGGCCCACTGCACACAATTAAAAAAGCCTCAGCGAACAGAAGCTTTTGGCTTTATGGACGGGGTAAAAAGTTTAAATGGATCTTGTGGAGCGTCTTGTGCAGTTCATCCACAGTTGACAGCCTATAAGAAGAACAGGGGTGATATCAGGTGATATTTCTGAGTTCCAAGTCTTGGGAGAACAGCGTAGATGTTATTAGTGTTAAAGTGTTTGTTTTGTTGAACCTTGGCGGGGGAGTTTTTTTTTATCGCTCTGGCTCCTTCTGACTTAGTCATCCTGATTGAATAGTGCTGAACTCCCAAGCACATTTTGTGCTGGTTTATCACCAATGTCATTAATAAGCACAGAGATGGCTGATTTTGGAGCAAATGGTTGACGGGGCCAATGGATCACTGGATGTTATTTTTCAAGAGTTATACTCAAAATATTAATTGTGCGATGCCGCGCCGTGCTCGGCGGCATCAATCCATCTGTGAGGAGTACATTTAATAAAGAGCAGGTTCTTCTGCAGAAACCCCGCCTGGTAATGCTCCCCAGCATTATGCATTCACATTTGTCTTCTAAGAGGGCAGTTTGTCCTGCCAGTGAATTACTCTCCGGCGCTTAAAATGTATTCATTTACTTACTGCCAGAGCGACCTGTCTTCTTTCAGCCCTTCTAAATGGCTGAAGATCATTATCAGTGATAGTGGAGGGATTTCTTTATCTGCCTCGCTCCATGCTTCTATCTCTCTCTCTCTCTCTCTTTTGGCAAGTGTTTTCTTTATGTGTTGGGACTAAACATGTTGGCTCAGCATGCGTTGTGTGATGGATGAGAGCTATTTAGGATGACAGAGACATTTTGGGCCATTGGCGAGACACTGCTACCATCTACAATCATCATTGATCAATCATCTATTACGTGGTGAACTGATAAAAGTGTGTCCGTGCTACTACAAACAGAGCAGAATTAGGAATCGTTATCAGGCAGACACCAGAATATAATATTTCTGAATGTAAGAAAGCATTTAATAAGGAGGTAGTCTTTGCAATTTGCAAAGACATACCCAGCCCACTCTTTGGCATCCATCTGTCATTCTTGAAAGAACGGCTTCCTCTGGCCTAGCTATGCAAATTCTCCGCCAGTTGACCCCACACCACCAACTCAGCATTCCTCACCGTAAACTCAACCCCTGCATGTCAATTACCCAGCAGATAATGTCTGTTGTGGCAATGTAACTGGGAAAAAGCTCATTACCACATTGAAATCCGAGCCGGGACTACCCTCGCACGAGTAAGGGTTATATTCATACTCAATATGGCATTTCAATAGGGTGACCTCTGCTCCCGCGGTTAAACACGTGAACTCTCCTTGCTCCACAGCAGTCTTCACAGCTCTATTATGGGAGTCAGCGGGTCATACTCAGAACAGACATTATTCTAATATTAAACAGCAATTCGGTCTCAGATATCACCTTGCCGGGACCACTTGGCATTCAGGAAGCGTCTGTCCACAGCTCAGGAGGGACCTAGTTTCTCTGTTCTTCTTTCACTTATCTCTTTTTTCCCCCTACACTTCGGCATTATTCCGGTTGTATTGGAGTGCAGGTGGACATGACGCAGACACTGAGTGGAGATTAGGACTCTTGAGCTAACGTAACCGAGGTACCCGTTTCTCTCCGTTGTCCAATAGTAGAACCCGAGCTGAGGTGTTATCAGACGATGTACACTACTACTGTACTTTTAAATTTATTTTTTGAAAGTATGTTTGGATGAATGGATCTTTTCCAAGCACAAGCACATGCATTGTGCATAGGGTGATGGAGCTAACAAGAACTGTGTTATGGCGGCTGTGGGCTCAGTTGCGGACATGGGTTCCTATGCCCTGGAGAGGCCTCGGCAAGAAGCGGGAAGCAAGTATTTATAATATCTCTGTTTTCTCTCTATAATCTCTCTCTAGACTAGTATTTGCTACATAAACATGAGGGGGACTATCTTTTATCGCACTGCATAGTGCGAGCACGATAGGGAGAGAAAGCAGACAAGTAAGTCTCTCTCCCTCCCTGCTCCGAGCCCTATGCATTTTATTGGGAGACTCTGAGAACTCAATTTCCATGTCTTTTAAGGCCCCGGCTTAGGGGAGCGCGGCAGACTGGCAGCCGGAGGTGTAAAATCTGCCCTTATCTACCCTCCACACGCCCGCTCATCTCCCTGCGCCGTTACAACACACAGCACTGTCATTTACTGCCAAATCAGCTCGTAATGTTGACACACCGTATTTCAAAAAAAAAGTACAGAGCCAAGACAAAGAGTGAGACATTTTAATGTTGTTTTAACCTCGGACGTGGAACCAAAGTTACAGGCCTGTGGGCCCCGAAAAGTGGATGAACATGGCAGCACACTTCGGCGTGAGCAGCGGCCGCCCTCAGAGCTATCTATAACCGCCTACCCCTCATCGGCATAAATAGGTACACGTGGGAAGTCTTGTCAATGAATACTTTGACAAGGAGGTGGGGAAGTTTAAATGTTAAGCAAATGAAAGCGCTAATGTTCTAGCTTGGTGATGTCACAGGAAATAAAATAAAAACATGTACAGTACAAACAGAAAGCCAAGAGGGCCAATGAGCAGAGGGTGGTATGGCACCCCGTTGCATAAATTGTATAGAAAAAACATTGGATTAAGGGTTTTGACCTTTGAGACGCTAAACATGCTTTTCTCATGTATTTAGTCACAGCAAGCAATGGAGTCTACTAAGGCCTGAAAGATGGAAAGACCAGGAGGTGGGACGTGGTGAGATTTATGTTGACGGTTTTATGTCAGGAAAACATGTTCATAATCAATGGTGCAAATCAGTGTTATACTGCATCTGGGGATTAATAAAATCGGGTCTTATTTGACCTTATCTTCAAAGCATGGTGCATTCTGTGCTGATCTTCATGAATTGGTGAACAGTTATTCATTATATGTGGATGACAGTGTTCTTTACCTCTGCCTAGCTCACTATGGGCCTGATTCACTAAACGATTGTGCCACTTTTGCGGCTGCAAATAACCAAAAAAGCAAGCGTCTAATTCACAAAGCACCCGCAAACGGTGAAATGGGGCGCTGATGGCGCTGCCACGCAAATAGCATCTCGGTGCTCCGGTGCTATTTGCGGGTATTTAAACGAGGTATTATGCATACATTTGGTGCTAAATTGGCCCCTTTCTATGCAAATGAGCCTCATTGCAAAATGCGTCCAATTCACAAACTCTGGCACTAATAGCCACACGCGGTTGCACTGACGCTATTACCGCCTGCAGAAAGTGTGTACTAACTTAAATCAAAATAACTACTGTCCAACAATTATTTGAAGTTTTATATTTATTTAAGACTGATAATTCGTAAAATAGGCAAGTGTAGAGCAGTGGCGTAAATGATGGAGACTGGAGACATTACGCATCTCCAAATAAAAACTACAACTAAAATAAAAACAGTGTGTTTTTATTATTGTATTTAATGTACTCCTTCCTGATTGAATGAAACAAAAAAGCACTTTCAGTTTCAGTTTTCGGGACGGCGGAGCGGAGCGGGCTCCCGCTGACGCACAGATTTTTCACTTTGCCACACGGATAATTACGATCAGACGCAAAACAAGCGCAAATAGCACTCTGCAGCAAAACTTTATGAACGTGTTTGCGCTGCATATCATTAGCGCGATATCTTTTGTGAGTCGTACGCAAAGACGGCGTAGATAGCGGGCGCAATTGATATGCAAATCATGGCGCTATTTTCTTAGTGAAGCAGGCCCTATGTGTTTCTACATGAATACATTCACCAATACTAACGACTAGAAGCTCCCCTCCTGTACTGTTAAGACTGACAGAAGCAACATTAATTATGCAATTATGGATGAATAAGGACAGAGGAGCAAATTAGTACAGCATTTTTATACATAATTATCCTTATGTAAAAAATAATAAATCTGTATCTTTTATCTGACCTTGCTATATTCATGAATTCGGAATGCCCTGAAGATGCCCGAACAGCCCCAACAAAGTGTGGTCGACGCATGATTCAAAACCTGCCCCTGATTGGGAAATGTTGTTTTCTTCTTCTCTTGTTTTTTAAGAGCAAATACAAAATAAGATGTAATCCACAGAATGAAGCCTTCCCTCCTTCCTTCCTGCCTTTGCTCCTCCCTTTTTCCTTCTTCTTTGTGACATTAGATCCGGATTCCACATTCATGAATTAGTAACGCTGACAAAAACTAAAAACTGCCCATCGAATGTTCCCTCCTTCATTACCTCGTTCCTTCCTTCCCTCCTCCCATTCTTCCTCCCCTCGTTCCTTGCTTCCTTTCCTCCTTCCTTCCTTCACTTCCATCCTCCCTTCCTCCCTCCCTCCCTTTCCTTCTTCTATTCTTTCCTCCTTCCTTCCTTCTTCCCTACTTCCTTCCTTCCCTCCTTACTCACACCCTCATTCTTCGTCCTTCCTTCCTATGCTCCTCCTTTTCTTCTTTCTTCTTTGTGACATTAGTTCCGGATTCCACATTCTTAGTTCCGGATTCCACATTCATGAATTAGTAATGTTAAAAAAAACTAAAACTGCGAATCGAATGTTTATGGAAATTAAATAGAAACCATCCCATGCAAAGGCCAGACCCCTGAACAGTGTTTTGGCAAAGTTTGGAGGCGATACACATATTACTCACCACCCCACAAAAGCTTCACTAGAATTGAACATTTTTTGACAAGTAACTCTGTCATGTCCAAAATCACTAATCCTAAAATCCACCCTATCATAATCTCCAATCACGGGCCAATTAGTTTCAGCCTCATTAATGAAACCAACCAGAACCCTCCTGGCAGGTGGCGGTTTAACGCCTCACTTGTGTTGTTCTGACGGATAAAAAATGTAACCATTTCTTTCCCAGAGAATGGAACTGAATGACTCTCCAGAAATATCACCTTCTTTACTCTGGGAAATGGCAAAGTCAGTTCTAAGAAGTAGTTATTATTATTTCATGCTCCAGTCACAAGAAAAAGTAAGGACAAGAATGCCAAAATAATAGAACAACAACTAAAAGACTCCCAACAAGCCCACTCACCCACTGAGCAAATCTAGAATGATATCCAGACAATAAAATCTCAACTTGATATCATACATCAAAAGACACAATTCCTCATGCAATGAACAAGAGTGAATCCATCTAATAATGCAAGAAATCTGTCTTTCTTTCTGTGTATGTATGTGTATCCTTCGATTATCTCGACAACCGATCATCTGATCTACTCCGCACTTGGCAGGCGTATTCCTGGAAGGAAGGAGGGAAGAAAGGAAGGAAAGAAGAAGGAAGGAAGGATGGGAGGTAGGAGGGAGGGAGCAAGGAGGGAAGAAGGCAGGAAAGAAGAAAGGTCCTCTGTCCTTATTAGCCCATTCCAAATAGGCATGTTTTGAACAGGCACTGCACTCATTATTTTGAATTCAACAACAAATCCGGTAAATGTCTTGATAACCAATTGAAACTCTATAGAGAAAAAACACACAAATCACAGCCATCAAAGATCCACAGGGTAGGATAACACATACCCCGCAAGACATCAGTACAAGACTTTTATAATAAGCTATATCACTCAGAAAATGAATCAAATATATCAAACATTAACGCATTCTCCCATGACATCCACCTCCCAAAACTATCCACAGAACAGGCTGCCACATTATATCAACCTACAGTAGAAGAACTCAGGAAACTCTCTTTTCTATGCCCAACAGAAAATCACTTGGATCAGATGGCTACCCAGTGGAATTCTATAAACACTTCTGGCCACTCATATCCCCACTATTCGTCAGAATTGTTACGGACATAAAATCAACCTCCAACATTCGTCTACACATGAATACAGCTCTCATTTCGGTTTTGCTCAAACCCAATAACGACCAAACCCTCACCTCCAGTTATAGACCCATAAGCCTAATTAATTGTGATTAGTGTCATTAGTAAAACACTAACCAACAGAATTGAAAAAGTCATTTCATACATAATTCACCCAGATCAAACAGGCTTCATCAAGGACACTCATCCAGCAATATGCACCATTTATTCAGTCTGATCAGTATATCTCAAAGGAACAACTTAAATACCATTATTGCTTCTTTAGATGCCGAAAAAGCATTAAACAGAGTTAATTGGACATATCTCTTCTCCACCCTCAATAAATTTGGCTTTGGAGAGTCACCCACTCAATGGATTCAAATTCTGTATAACTCACCATCTGCTTGTGTCATCACCAATGGTTACACTTCTCAGCATTTCACTCTACAATGGGGCATAAGACAAGTATGTCCTCTTTACTATTCGACATCTCTTTTGAACCCCTTGCAGCGGCCATCCGTCAAAACAATATTATCATTGGCATACAAACAGGAAACTCTGTTCACTAAATCAGTTTATATGCAGACGACATTTTGTTATATTTACAGAACCCAATATCTTCCCTACCCAAAGTGTTCAATCTTCAAGCAATCTTATATCTAAATGTTCAGCCGTCTCAGACTGCTCAATAAAATGGTCTAAAACCACGGTCCTACCACTCAGTGGGGAAGACTGGAATGCTGTAACCCAGAAACTTCCCTTAACCATCACAACAGGAGACATTTGATACCTTGGTATTGACCACCAATATCACAATCTGTCAGATTTGTTTTTCCCTTAACTTTACTCCATTGCTCAAATTGCTCATCTCACAAATTGGCAGGATAGCAGCAGTAAAAATGAACAGTCCAAGCAACAGTAAACTGGTTTAATACTCTACAGAGATCTCCTTCAGTAGGCAACAACAATGAGCAAGGCACTCCATCGCTTTTGTCAAGGCCGGGGAGAAGCCACAACAGCACCCGAGTCAATCAGGGGGGCTTCTGGCAACAGCACGGGACTGGCAGGTGAAGGTTGACCTAGGGAGATAGCTCAAATTCCCAGACACCATCGCAGTGACTGTTCCCTGGGAAGACCAGATGGAGGAGGCTTTTGAGAGGAAGAGGGCCAAGTATGAGGGGCTGGCAGGCGAATGCCGAAGCAGGGGATGGAGGACCCGATGCAACCCCATCTAGGTCGGGTGCAGAGGCTTTGCAGGCCAGTCGCTCTTCAGGGCACTCAAGCTGCTGGTAATCAAGGGACTGCACAGCAGGAGAGCCATCAAGAAAATCACTGATGCCTCAGAGAAGGCATCAAGATGGCTGTGGATCAAGCAGGTTGATCCGTGGACCACACGAGCTACTTCGACGCAAGCCGGGGCCTGATCACCTGCGGCTGGGTCGCATGGGCGGGGGTGTCTGATGTTGAAAGACCCGAAACACCCGATTACCCCAGGTTACATCACTGATGATGTGTCTAAGTTGCAGCGGGGGGTGTTTGTTAAAACCTATAATCAATCAATTATACTGGAAACACAAGAAACCGAGAATTACATGAGAGATTGACATTGAACTAACAGAATGTTAGAAATTATCAATATCCCATTCCTTACTGAATCTAATCAAGCCCTTTTCTGCTGCTCTAAGGCGCTACAATATAATTCTGACCTCATACACCACAACGAATTAGGACAAGTCCTGTGCATTCACCGGTGGACACCAGGAATGCACCTGTGGACACCACCAGCACCTGCCTCGTACACACCCATGATTACATCCTTCTTCTTTTCTCTCCTTTACTGTCATAGCTATCACAGGAAGAGGTCATGTGCCGAATTGCTGTTCCAATTTTCAATCGTGGACTTAATTATGTATTGTCAATACATGTTGTCGTCTGATGTTTCAATGTTTATGTTTTTCCATGTACATGTTGTTGTTTGTTTCTATGTTTATTTGTCTCACCTGTGGTGATTCTCCCCCTCCCTTTTTTTTTTTTATTAAAAAAGAATGTTTGGAGGCGATTGGAGGAATGGTGTGCGATGCAAATGTAAATTATTTA
>OMKR01095998.1:0-15014 GCA_900302355.1 Cyttopsis rosea
TAATTTAGTCAAGAAATGAGTCGACGAGTCGCCGCCCCCCTCGCTCACGGGACTGTTAACACTCAGTCTCCGGAAGCTCTGGAATTTCCACAGCAGCGTGACAATGAGCCCTGGCGATCACTTCCTGTTTTGCTCGGTTCCCCTTCTTCCTCAACAGGCTTTCCTTGCGTCTCCGAAATGTGTGTAGATTTGACCCGGTTGCTTTGGGGTTTTTATTTTTATTTTCATATGCGGAGGCGATCGTGGTGTCGGCTCCTGTCTGTTGTCACTCGTTTGACCCGGGGCCTGGGCTGCGACGCGACGTTCAACGGCAAGATCTGTTTTCGTTAAACGATCGTCACGTTCGGCGGCTGTCGGCTCGTTCAGTCAAATCGGGTTCTTTCCCCCGATCCGGCGATGAGCGCGTTCACCTAAAAGGGGCGGAGTGTGCACCATATGACCAGTCGCAGGTCTACCGGAGCCGCATATTTTACACAAGATGAGAAAAATTAATAAATATAAACCAGGCTCAAAGCAACACAGTTGGCAGCAAGGAAAGCTGGCAACAACATGCAGACTGTGTGAATGCGTAAGTTAATAGGCTTATTAATATCACTGCCCCATCATTAAGGCACGAAGAACTGACTATAATTATAATTGTGTATTCCATTAAATTAATGCGTTGCTTAGATGTATTCTTGTGGTGTGTAAGACTATTTTAGCCTCTTGCCTTCCTACAGTAAGAGGCCCTCTCACTATTCGTGCACTGAGGTCCACGGGTTCTTCTAGGAATGGTGATGCCATTTTCCAAGAGAATTGATTGGTCAGTAGGCGGCGCTTTTATACGCGTTGATCTGTTATCTGGAACATAACCTGCTCCGGAGCGGGTTAGGTGTGCAGCATAAGTTACCATGGCAATGTACCCCGGTAAAATGTGAACCACCGTCATGACACTGAAAACGCAGGTTTACACCTGAATTGACCTGCTAACCCCAAATCCTGCTTGGTAGTACAGGCCTCTGATTTGTTTCTTTTTTTGATGCAGCTAAGCAAAGATGACTTCACAAAGTTTGGAGGAGTGTTTGGTAACAAGCAAGACAGTGCCTTTCCAAACCTCGAGGTATGATTTGTTGAACCAGAAGTTGACGCCGCATGCTTACAGAATCATAACAAACATAGTGTTTTTAATTTTTGTGCCTTTCTCATATTCCAACAATGTCTGTTTTCCAGGCTGCATTGCACTCTTCCACCTCCTCATTCGTTCTTCCTGCTTTGGAATGGCACGGATCCAGTGCTGTACTGGACCTGCTGCAGGAAAAGCTTGGCGTCTCCCCTCTCCTTGTAGACCCAGATACTCTGTCACAACTCCCACTTAGTGCATCTGACAGCAATCTGCTGCTCTTCAACCTTCCATACTGTGCCAGGTGACTATAGGATTATAGGAGGATTATAGGAGTCTGTCATTTAGGCAAATGTAATGTTCCTTTGATTAAACCTGTGGCGATTTTGTTTTCTAGCATCCATATGTCCTGTAAGGAAGTTTTACACAAGAATGGTAAGTTTTAGGCATTTGGAATCAAGGGGATGCAATTGCAAGGATGTTAGTGTGGCTTATGTGTGACTGAGTGGTGTTTTTTTTTTTTTTTCCACAGATGAAATTATTGGAGAAGTTCTGAGAATTGTGAAAGCCAAAAATGTCCCGTACACTGCTATGTATACAGGACTCCAGCCATCACATGTACGGTGTATTCATATGCACCTACAACATACCTCCTTTAATAATAAAAAAAAGTGTGTTAATCCTCTAACTCTTCCATGTACAGGAAAGTCTGGAGATGTCCGTGTCTGGCCAGCCTCGGGGTCGCTCGCTGCTTCAAGCCGCCGTAGTGGCTAACGTCCAACCTCCCATCATGTACAACGTGTCCGACACTCCCTGTATCATGCTCTGGGCTCAGAACCTCAATGTCAGTTTCACAAGCAACTCGAACTGGACCGACCTCACTGAACAGACCCCGACTCTGGACGGCTCCATTTGTAATGGCACAAGCTCAATGTGAGAACACTTCTTTACACACTTTCTTTATAAATAATATTAAAGCTGTGTTATCAATATATCTCATCAGAGTTTAAGGAATATATGTGTGGCTATGTTAATGCAGTTAGGATATTCATACCCTACTTTTTTTTTTTTTTTTAACCAGACTTGTCCTTAATTATCCATCTGGCATCATTCTAAGGTGAGTAAAATGTAGGGCTACAGATATTTTGTCACGGTTACATAGACATGGGGGCTTCTTTGTGTGTTGATACACTGTAGTACAGTACTAAATATTATTCTGTATCACCAGTTTTGCCATGAGTCAGCGGTTCTTTCCAGTGTCTGCACGGAACTGGTTCACGCTGGACACGGTGCGTCTGCAGTCCAACAGCCAAGTCGCGTTGTTCAGTGGGAGCCGCGGCATCTACGCCCCGGCGGAGTACTCCTTCCACTGCCAGTCAGTCAACAGCTTCACAAATGCCCTGCTTGTGCCCGGTGAAGCCACCCAAAACGCATCTCGATGGAGGCTTAATTTTGTAGACTTCCAGGTAAAAGAATAAGCAATCATAATTTGTTGCAATCAGGGTAGCATAAAGTCCTTGTCTTGTCGAAAGCCAACTAGATTTGCTTTTATATGCGTCATTTGATAAATATGGCAAATCCAAAAGAAACTAAGAAATTAGACTAACATTTACCACCATTATGGCTTTAAACATTGTAGAATAAATAAAGACATGATGTACCTTTTCAGGCTGTCAGTTGAGGCAGTGAATTTATAGTTTATTAGATTGGTAAAGCATGTCTCCTATTCAAGTGCGGAACCTGATTGGCTCACAAAAGTGAGCTGCTTTGAAGCTAAACGTAATGCGATTGGCTTAAAACGCAGCAAAGTCTGATTCGCTGAAAGCAGCTCCCAGGATGCATCCTAGAATGCAAATGTGTGGTGACAAATGTCCATAAGAATATCCAGTTACAGCTGAAACTGGCTTCAACTTGTGCAATAGGCTTTCCATGAACAGGCACAGTGTAATCTTTTTATAGGTCAGTGGTTGCCACGCAAGAACTATCATATTAAATGCAATGTTTTTTATATTGAGAGACAATGTCTTATTGACTGCAAGTGATTTCCCTGCTTGTTTTTCTCCTGATCTTCAGATCCAGGGCTTTGGTTTGGCAAATGGAACAAACTTCTCCTATGCCAGTGATTGTGCGGGATTCTTCACCGCAGGGATTTGGATGGGACTGCTCACCTCCCTGCTCATGGTGCTCATCCTCGTCTACGGCCTCCACATGATCATGCAGCTCAACTCCATGGACCGCTTCGATGACCCCAAAGGTCCGTCCATATCTGTGCCTCAGTCGGAGTAAAACACACGCACTCCCCTTTCACTCGGTTTCCCTTTTCATCAGAAAAGACGCACTTCTGAAATGTCCTCTGCGGAAATGTTTGCGGGATACATTTGACACAGCCAACAAGGGTTCAATTTGTGGTCTGAAATTGCCTTTCATTTTCTAGCAGTCCCCAAAGACATCGTATTGATTGTTTCTTCTAGCTGTCATGTCTGTTTTTTTGTTTTATTTTTAATGCACAAGAACCATTCCATTTAACCCTTTACCCCCCTTATTCACAAGTGCCAAGATGAGAAACGGCATGTTTACCATTCTGATTTGCATCTTTTTTGAATCAATTTGTAAATGTTTTCTGCCGTTGCCATTGTTTGATAATTCAAAGGATGATTAGGAGGATTATTTGTTAATGACCTGTCTAGTTCAACATCACATGAATTCTACTGTTGCATGAGTTACTGTTCTAGACCACAATGTTTGGTGTTTTGTCTACTGTAATTTAAAGACTAATTATGAATGAATTGTCTATATATAAGAATCTGATAGCTGCTTGTCTTTTAAGACAATCAAATGTTGCCTTTTGGAAATGCCTTGCTAATTTCTTTGTTTACAAGTCGCATGAGAAACTTGGGACAATGCTGTTGGACAGAGAAAATAAATCTGCTGATGTAATTTATTTATATGTAATGTCTCTTGTTCTGTCCTCAACTTGCCACCTTGAGTTCAAATTAAACAGCTTCCACTTGTTGACAGGTCCTTGTAGAAACATATTTGTGCCTTGAGCAATAGTTTTTATGGGTGATAATAAAAAAAGATCTGAGTTTTCTTGGCTATTGGTTTACTTTATTCCTTATCTCTTTATCTTTGCACACTTCCAAGTCGTAGCTATTGCTTCCAAATATGAGTCGATAATTCCTTTGAAAGATGACTTAAAATTGCCTTTTGTAAATAAAAATGTTATGTGCCACTTGTGTATTATGCTCATTTGTCTCTAGCTCGTTAATGACAATTTTTGCCCCAGGGGTTTCCTATTGGATAACAAGTGCGGCAAAGAGAATTTGCCACGTTGACACACATTAGTAACTCGCGACAGCTCCGACAGGTTTGCAAGTGCATACAAAATGTAGGCAATTTCATCCTCCTACTCGATGCAAAAATCGAAAACTGATAGAATAGTTTTTGAGATACTTTTTTTTTTAAGAAGACCGCACCACGTACACAACCTTTGTGGAATGTTAATCTCTTCATCTCTCTCTATTTCATCTTCAATCTCTACGTGTCTATCTATGTTTGTGCGTTTTTTCACACTTTCACTTAACTTGCCGTAACTTCCACAATTCTTCCAAATTATACACCAAACTGTTGATTAAAGGTGCAGTGTGTAGAATTTAACGGCATCTAGCGGTGAGATTGCAGATTGCAACCAACTTGATACCCCTCTGTGTAGGAGAATCTACGGTGGCCGTGAAACTCGTGAAAGTCCCTCTCTAGAGCTAGTGTTTGGTTTGTCCATTTCTGTTCAGTCCATACTGTAGAAACATGGCGGTGCAACATGGCGACCTCCGTGGAAGGGGCTCCAGCCCCCATGGAGATATAAATCTCATGGCTCATTCTAAGGTAACGAAAACACGATTCTTATTTTCATGGGATTATACACTAATACATACTTATATATAATATTATATTCCATTTCTGCCGAGTCCGTTCCACTACATGCCACTAAATTCTACACACTGCACCTTTAACTTCCAATTAAAATCTTCAGCACAGCGATTGAACACTGTCCGAGATAGTCGGTGCAAACTCTGTCGTCATGGAAACACATGTACAACATATTAGGGGAATTCCCCCTGTAATGTGTCAACTCTCCCGCTATAAAGCTGAGCGTCTGACTGTCTCCACCACTGTCTCCTAGACGGTCTCCCAGACGGTCTATTAGACAGTCTCCTAGACTGTCTTCTAGACAGTCTCCTAGACTGTCTTCTAGACTGTCTTTAGACAGTCTCCTAGACTGTCTCTTAGACTGCCTCCAGACTGTCCCCTAGGACATAAACACATACGAACGGCAGCACAGGGCCAGCACACTTTACAATATCACCAGGAATTGTCTAGTTAACATTTTTGCTGGTTCCTGGTTCCTGGTTACCGTAGTTACGTGTATCCTAAACAAGAGGACATCATGACAGTTCGGAATCCAGGTAACAGTATACTGAGACCGCTGACGTTCTGTTATGTCACCAATCATTTAGATGTTAATCTGTTTGCAGCGATTTAAAAATATATACTGTTGTGCGTGTTCAGCTCCCAAGCGGGTCTTTGCGTTTGGCTCCTGCCAGGAGAGGAAAGTCTTTCCAAGTTATTTCCCACCAAATCGCCTTGGGAACCATATGACCCACCAGGACGCTCCACACCGAGGGCCAGGTTGTTATGACAACCACAAGGTCTGTACCTGGGAACAAAATTGTTTGAGTTTTCACCTTTATACATAAATCATTTACATTTTGACATACTTATATAGTCAACTGTGTGATGCTTTCGTCCTCAGTTCGGCAGCATGACACATGACATGGAGAAGCCCAATGGTAAGTATCTGTATAAGAATCTGAAAGCTGCTCGTCGTTGTAGACAGTCCTGTTGCCTTCACGCTTTGCAGAAGTAGTTACTTTCTTTGTTTAGTCAAATAAGGCACTTTGGACAATGCTGTTTGACAGAGTTCAAATTAAAGGTACAATATGTAACTTTTCCGCATTAAAGTTTCCAAAAACGACTACATCTGTTATATATTTTGTTGAGTTGTGTATCCCAAATGTTTCCAACAATTTTCAAACCCAGAGAATCAGAGATGTGCCACGAGCAATAGCATTGCTTTGGTCTGTTTAGTGCTGGGATCTTATGAGTGCTATTTTATGTTGACTGCACCAACTTCAACATTTCTCATTTTATTTTTGCATATTTCAAGGTTGAGGCTATTGTTTCCAAATATGAATCAATACTTTGAAAAGATGGCGTTTAACATTTGTATTTACATAAGGCCATTTTATGTGCCTTTTATAGAGAACGTGAAGCTGACGAGACATTGCTGGAGCGAGCCGCCATATTGGGAGGATCACTCGCATTGACTGAATGTCGATCGGCGAATTTCTGAGTTAAAAAGACGGCTTGGAAGTCTCGTTAGGTGAAAAACTGCCACAGAAAATTGCAACCATCTTGTGTGAAACCTCGACCCTTCTTTATCTCCCTTCCTTTCTCCAGTTTTGTACATTTCGTATATTTTAGCGATTTCTCTATGCAATTGAATGGAAGCGCTCCTCCCAAAATGGCGACCGAAGTCCATAGCAACCCATGGCAACCGTCAAACTTCACATTCTCTATTGTGTGCTTTCAGTGCTAATTGTTAGGATTAATAATAGTAGTTCTAACCGTTAGCCTACTATGCCCCAAAATTATGCCCAAGAGGTTTCCTATGGGAAAATCGTGCTGCAGAGTACCTCTATTTGCCAGCACAAACCCAGTCGTCATGGAAACATGTAAACAAATGAGGGGAATCTCCCCCCACGTAGTCCCGCCCCTATGATGTCACAGCTCCGATGCTATAAAGCTGAGCGTCTGCCTGACCCTGCGGTTGTCTCCGAGACTGTTCCTACCACTTACACACAGACACACGCGAACGGCCGCACAGGGCTAGCACAACCTTGCAATAGCAGCAGCAATTGTCTCGTCAAAGCTTTTTGCATAATTTATGCACCAACCTGTATTCTAAACAAGAGGACACAACATGGCACTTGTGAATCCAGGTAACGGAACCGACATACCGATGTGTGTCACCAATCGATCTGTGTGCAGCGATTTTAAAATAATTTCTTGCAATGTCCAGCTCCCAGGCCGGCCGTGGCGTTCGGCTCCTGTCAGGAGAGGAAAGTTTTCCCCATTTACTTTCCGCCGAATCGCCTCGGAAACCATATGACGCGCCAGGACGCTCCACACCGAGGCCCGGGTTGCTATGACAACCACAAGGTCTTTACCCGGGGGGTGGGGGAGAACAAACAAATAAAACTACTGGAAGTTTTCACCTTTTTTTTTCCATAGATCGATCATAAGTGAACATTTATTACAAATTGGCGTGTGGTGCTTTGCTCCTCAGTTCTGCAGCATGACGCATGATCTGGAATCGAGGCCTATCAGTAAGAGAGGATACTCTGCCAGGACAGGGCCTCGGTTCATGCCTCCGAACAAGGTGAGTAAACTAGATACGAAGACGCATGTAAAATAGAAAAAGTATATATAAAGTAAGCTCAATTTTCAACCACTTAAAATCAAATTGCAAACAAATAAATAAACAAACATATATAAATAAATAAATAAATAGAAGAATTTCGTCTTTTAAAAACCTGAACCCTGAAATTGAGTGTAGTATAGTATTTGCTTACTTTTATTAAATTTGTTTAGCTTATTTCTACGACTATGTTGTGTATGAAAAGTGCAATAGAAATAACGTTTATTCTTGTTCTTTGCCTTCATAAGACGGTGACCCCGTCGCCCCAGATGTACCAGCAGGACCAAGCTCAGTCCACCATGGTCCCCCCCACTTCCAAAACACCTTTCAACTCAACCACGCACCGTTTCACGAACACGGAATCAACCAACGGAAACCCCGGGTGATTGTTTTTCTAAGAAGAGACGGAGGCAGGATAGCATCTGTAAGTTTAATTCAAAGGCATTTGGCTGAAGCTTTGTTTTTTAAATCTAAACGCAGACCCGGGAGTTATGCTCATGATACTGTTCTGGGCAGGAAGGTTGCCTGGCCTATGAGCTTTGGCACGCCAGATTGGTCTAAAATACCTCAGCTGAAGAAGAGAACACTGCGGGCAGAGGTGGGTTAAACATTAAAACAACGATACTTTAATCATTTCAATCCGGGGTTAATCGTCCTAAATAACTGCCACAGAAAGTAGGGAATAAAAAACTGATAAAAAAAAATAAAATATATAGTTTCAGGATTTACTCGAGTCTTGAATTGGTATTAAATACATGTTATGTACGCACAGAACTTGAATAGGAGCCCACAGCAGTGCACAAATTAGTTTACATTTATGCAGCATAAAAGGTGTTCTCAAAAGAATTCTATGCTGTTCCAAAACATTTATTAACTGACGGGGTTGAGGTGTAGATTTAAAAAAAAGAGGGTACAATTAAGATCCTATTCCCCAGGTCCCACCTTATTAGATTGTTTTTCTTTTGTTTGTTTTTTTAGAAATCTAACAAATGACTCATGATTATATGGCAACTCACCTCAGCGGGGTCGTACTAACACACAATGTCTGATGTCTGTCTCTCTTCAGCTAAACTCTGATAAGGACTTCAAGAAGCAGAGGGCCAATGTGGCGTACCTGAGTTTGTACTATGGCAACGACAATGGTCTCAAACGTTTATAAAACAAGTTAAAAAAAAGAAGAAAAGTCTTTTTTTGACAAAATCACCTTGTGACTTGACTCGTGTCGTTTTTTTTATAACGTGTTTTCTTTTTCACAAAATAAACCTGGAAAAAAAGGTAATAATCATGATGACAAAAAAAAAAGAAAAAAAAAAAGGGAAGGAACTGTGAACAACAGTGCAAGTAAGTCACTGTAGTCGAGTATCTAGCAGTATTGCCCTAATAGCAGTAAAGTATGAGTCCAGGATCTCACATCTGGCTCCGGTGTCTTCCTCCACTGGACTGAACCACCGACTGGGTGCTGGAGTCACTAAACCTCGAAGCGGATATAAGTAGTGTAGAGTCTTGAGTCTTGTCGGCTCAGAGGCCCTCCACTCCAGGTCTCACTTCTTCCTTCGCACCTTGGGCTTCTTGACCGGCCGGAGGTACGGGTTGTCGATCATGTTCTCCTCGCTGGCCTTGACCGAGGGAACCACGCCGCCCGGGGGAAGCATGGTGTTCTCCTTGTCTGCACCTGGATCATCCTGCGATGGCAAAGAGAGCTGTCGAATTGAAGGTTCTGACCTGGAATTCTATAGTGACTCTCATAAGCCAAGAGCAAAACCGTATTTCTAACAAACATCAATTGGAAATTTCTGAAAAGATTAATACCCATATGCATCAAGATCATTACCTGGAACTTCTTTTTCTAAGGTTCCAACACACAGTGCTGCTTTAAACTAATAATCCCCTTCCCAGATTGGAAAGAAGAAATTTATTTTCTCTCGATCCGACACACGGGCAGATCCAAACCGCCTTGAGCCTCAAGTATGCATGTCAGATTGCAGATGAACAGAGATGAACAGCCCCACTGTGCTGGAAATTAGTCAAGGATGACTCACGGTGATGATGTTTCCGGCCGTGTTGTCGCTGTCCGTCTGGTCGTCCTGCTCCGAGGAGTCCGTCTCCTCCAGCGTCTGCAGCTCCAGCTCGGACGGCAGCAGGGCGTTCAGGTAGGGGATGGAGGTGGGCCGCGCCGCGATCACTGACGACACAAATAATGGGCATTGAGCATTAAGGACACAAACCACATGTTGGGTAAGAAAGAGGCGTGTGAAATGTACCTGTAGTAATTTAGTCTGTTTCCTTAAGAAGAGCTTGGAACTTCTACTCGTCTCCACTGTTTCTAGGCTTAAGGACGGTCATTGTTTTTCTTAACTCCCCTTCAGGCGACGCTCGGAACGCTTGCGGAGAAATTGCGCTTTCCGCAAACAAGAAATGGCAATTTTACGGGGGGTGGTCCTGAATTCCATCCCCCAGGGATTAATAACGGGGTTCATTCTGGCATTACAAAATGAAATTCAAGGATTTTCAAAGACTAATCTTAATAATAATAATCTTAGTCCATGCTAGATGCAATTTACATTTCCCTGACATAATCTAGGTCGTAAAAAAGCGACTGGAAATTCTTAGTACATTACGATTTGAATAACTTAATGAACGGGGAATATCACAGGATTTCAATGATCCGATGTGATTTCAAGGACTTTTCAAGCACAAAGGGCTATTTTCAAGGTATTTCAAAGTATTCCAGTACTTACATTTCTGAGGAGGAAATTCAAGTAATTCAATTCACTCAAGGACCTGCTAAGAACCCTGTAATAAAGTGTTCACATCTTATCTAACAAAACCCTCCTCCTAACCTTGAAGCACATCAACTATGAGTGTGTGGTTTATGATTAGAAACTAACAAGATAAATAGGATGTTGAAATGAGATGGACATTTTTGATCACGACTAGATTGAATCATCCACGGAGCTATTTTTTGGATAAGTCGATCAGCATGTAGCAAGTAAGAACCACTTTATGGACTTTGTAAAAAATTCAGAGAAATTCCTGAGAGGTTTTCAAAGAGGAATTATCTTCACACCAGTTCCTTCTGCCCACATCCTGTTAGGAAGGTTATCATCAATGTCCAATGCATCGTGATATATTGAATCGTGACCCCTACGTCGTGACACGCATCAAAGAATTCCTGTCAACACGCAGCCCCAGAGAAGGGCTTCTTTGACATCTCGGCGGTAAACTGGGTCGGAGTCACTCACGTGGGAAGGCTGTGATGTCATCCTTGAAGAGGCTCTGTGTTTCCCCCGTCTTGGCCATGAAACGTGTGAGCGCTCGCTCCACGTCCCTCCTCTGAGACGCCGCCTTCTCCCGCACTACCTGGTAGTCGGACACAGGCTCCCTGAATGTCTGCAGGGTGCAAAAGAAGAAAAGTGCCATTCAGCCGGGCTCGTGAAAATACCTAGGCGGAGGGAGGCACCGAGCAGGGTGGGCGCACTGTACTCACAGGGGTCTTGATGTAGGTGTGAGGGTCAGGGAACTCTGGGAAGTGGCTGGGGATGTGGGAGGGATGCAGGCGCTTCTGTCCAGCTGTCAGCGCTTTGGGAGTCACAGGGGGGTTTGTCACTGGAGCTAGTATGGAAAAAAAGTAGGTTTTCAATAGTCATGCACCGATACTGGTATCGAGCCTGGTACTGTTCTCATGTACTAGTACCCGTAAAAATGCTCCGATACTCAAACCCGATACCAACGTAATGTAACAGAGTTGCATAGTTGACGCTCAAAAAAGAGCCGCAGCGGAGAGTCTGCTCTGGTTGTTCGTAGTGCACGAGCTTCACTCGCAATGAAAGGTTCATTTTTGAGACTCGGTTCTTGACGGGTCACTCAGTAGAACGAGTCGATTTGATTCAGTTGGTTTAATGCACGGTGAGCAAAGGAGGACTTCCAGTGAACGAGAGTGAGAGGAGTGTCATTTATTATTAAAAATTTTTTTGCAATGATTGCAATTTATTTTGGAATAGCAAGTACCATATAAATATTATATAAAGGTATATTTGCATTTAAAAGACTTTCATTTCAAGTTTGAACTGGACATTTCCATGGTAGTTATATGTTGTGTCCTACTAAAGCTCAGTGACAGTTGCAGGTTGCATTATACTGAAACTTGGTGACAGTCCCATACTTTACTGGAACTCAGTGACAGTTTTATGTTCTATTTTATTTGATTGGAACTCAGGGACAGTTTCATGTTCTAATATTGTTCCATAGTGAATAATGAACAATAATAAACGTGTCCAAATCAGCAATCTCACTATTGTGGTAACTGAAGATTGTAGTATTTTTAAAAGTACTCGTATCGGTACTCTGTATCGGCAAGTACCCAAGAGTGAGTACTCATACAATCCAAAAAAGTCAAGATATACATCAGAGACAGACACTGCTACTTACGGGCTGTTATAACCATCCTCTGTGATCTTTTTGCATAGACTTGGAGTGCATCTACATTGAAACCTGTGTGGAAAAAAACCAACAGAATAACAGTTAGGGACAATCACAATTCTCCCCCTTAGCTCTAAACCTAGTTTTGGAGTGGCCTCGACTGGGTCGTGTCTCTTCAGAACTAAGCCACAAGGGGGAGGGGTAGAATTCTTTACCTAGGACTTGGGACACCACTGTTACGTCAGCCTTTTTAATTTATCTTATAATGAGCGACAATCTGTGTATTATTTTTAATTATTTATTTATCCATTATTTTTATTTAAATTGTTTTATTGTTTTACTTATATGATCTTCCCTATTTTATGCCCCTTGGATTATGTGGTTTATTCTTGTTTATTATTGTGTGGTTTATTTATTGTTATTTTTATTTTTGTTGTATGTTGAAATGTAAAAGCACTTTGAGCTGCATTCTTTTTTATGAAAAGTGCTATACAATTTATTATCAGTAGCCAACGTTGGCACATACATCACACACCAGCATGTGTGTGGCAGCCTGCAGGGATTCTCCCGAGTCCGGACAGAGATTTCCACATCGCATACAACGCACCACAGCCCATAAATTTAGGTAAATGTAGGTATATCTTCGAGCAAAAAATGTAAAATCCGTTTATCTTAGTTTAATGTAGATGCAAAGGAATATGTAATTGGATCATTATAACACACAACAACAAACCATCAAACCAATAATAAATCCAACCTTCTATGGACATCGTGAACAGCGATTTTTCTAAAATGCGTGTTATAACGATCCAATGATATATTCCTTTCATCTATATTAAACTAAGATATTCCAATGAAAAATATATTTTCATGATTATTTCCGAAGATATATTACATTTATGGGCTTCTTTTCCTACACCGGCGGTCATGTTCCGCGTTGCGGCATTATACTGCATCAGTTGGCAAAGCATTCTGGGAATTTTCATCCACCACTCCGTTTTAGAGTCCGTTTTCGACACACTACCCCTATGCGGGAGCGTGCAAAACAGGGGTAAGGCGAAGGGGTAGGGCTAAAATGGGCCTAAAAAGGCCCTTAAATTCCGTCATCAATTCATGGTTAATTATAATGACGACAATGGTGTCGTGCACTCACCCATCTCAATGAGCGTCACAACGACATCCGAGAGCGTGGGGATGCTCCTGGCTGTGTGTTCACAGTAGGCTTTAGCGCAACGGCCTATTTCTGTTATATCTAAAAAGAGATACAACATGTCTTGGTTAACTTGCAGAAACAACTTTCAAAATAAAGAAATCTAACCAAATGAAGCATCCTTACAGCTTTGCATCATCTCTGTGAGTGATTCGACAGCCGCCTTCTCGGCGCTTTCGAATCCATTCTCCGTCAGAAGAGCGCTGACCACCACCTGCAGGGTGCGGCGCCTCGCCAGCTGGTAGTTCTCCGACGGGCTGGACGACGCCTTGCTGCTGGACGACCGCTGGGAAATAGGCAGAAAATAACCGCTTAGAAGCAAATGTTCACTGACTCAGAATGCAGTGGAGCTACAGTAGTAATAACATGCTTGGCGATGTATTGATGTACATTAAAGTTGCAGTGTGTGGAATTTAGCGGCCACTAGCGACGAGGTTACAGATTGCAACCATTTGAATTCCCCTCTGTGTAGGAGAAGCTACAGTGGCCGCGAAACTCGCGAAAGTCCCTCTCTAGAGCCAGTGTTTGGTTTGCCCCTTCTGGGCTACTGTAGAAACATGGAGGTGCAACATGGAGGTGCAACATGGAGGTGCAACATGGAGGTGCAACATGGAGGTGCAACATGGCGGTGCAACGCGACGGCCTCCGTGGTAGAGGAAGCTCCTTATGGAGATATAAACGGCTCATCCTAAGGTAACGAAAACACAAGGATTCTTATTTTCATGGGATTATACACTATTTAAAACATACTTGTAAATATTATATTCCATTTGTGCCAAGTCCGTTCCGCTAGATGCCAATAAATTCTACACACTGCACCTTTAATATTGTGATACTGTGAGACTTGGGATTTTGTTGATCTAAATATCGCTATATAGTTAAAATGGTGTCGTTATGGCTGTATTACAGTAAAGTGATGCAGTTTTTTGACTGTTCTAATCAATGCCTAGATAGAGAGATAGACAGATAGAGAGATAAACAGAGAGATAGACAGATAAACAGAGAGATAGACAGATAGACAGAGAGATAGACAGAAGATAGAGATAGACAGAAGATAGACAGAAGATAGACAGATAGACAGAGATAGACAGACAGAAGATAGATAGATAGATAGACAGATAGACAGAGATAGACAGACAGAAGATAGATAGATAGATAGACAGATAGACAGAGATAGACAGACAGAAGATAGACAGAAGATAGACAGATAGACAGAGATAGACAGACAGAAGATAGATAGATAGATAGAGGATAGAGAGATAGACAGACAGATAGACAGAAGATACAGAAGATAGAGAGATATCATAAATATCGTCAAAATATCGATATCGCGACATATTGTTTGTTTGTTTCCCTTGATGTCGTCAATCCCGCCCGGCCCTCGCTCATCTTTGTTACCTACGCACAACATTCGGGTTATTCTGGGATGTTGGCTAGCTACCGTTCCAGTAGCATCCCTCTAACCCAACACCGGGCTCCAGTGTGTCGGCGTGTTGCGTCTCTCTTACCCCGCCGGCGTTGAGCGAACCACTCGACGCCACCGCCGGGTCCGCCATTCGCAACGACGCGAACCCGCGCTTTTATTCAACTGCTTCAACACAGCGGAATGGGTTGTCAGGCGGACATCTTTGTGCCACCAGTAAACATAGCGGATATATCGTTTGACGTCACTTCCGCCTGTCCGACGGAAGTCTTGGTCGTCTTCTTCTTCTTCTTCTTCTTCTTCTTCTTCTTTGCGTTTATGGCGG
>OMKR01096013.1:0-12016 GCA_900302355.1 Cyttopsis rosea
GGGGGCAGTGCCCAAAGAGTGGCAGACCGGGGTGGTGGTTCCCCTGTTCAAAAAGGGGGACCAGAGGGTGTGTGCCAACTACAGAGGCATCACATTACTCACCTTCCCGGGGAAAGTTTACTCTAAGGTGCTGGAAAGGAGGGTTCGGCCGTTTGTGACTTTCATGGACAGGATCTCGCGATCGCGAATACAAGCGGCTATAATGGGTTTCCTCAGGACGGTGGCTAGCATCTCCCTTAGGAATAGGGTGAGAAGTGCGGTCACTCGTGAGGGACTCGGAGTAGAGCCGCTGCTCCTTTGCGTTGAAAGGAGCCAGCTGAGGTGGTTCGGGCATCTGGTAAGGATGCCACCTGGTCGCCTCCCTAGGGAGGTGTTCCAGGCATGTCCAGCTGGGAGAAGGCCCCGGGGCAGACCCAGGACCAGGTGGAGGGACTATATCTCCACGCTGGCCTGGGAACGCCTCGGGATCCCCCAGTCAGAGCTGGTTGATGTGGCCAGGGAAAAGGAAGTCTGGGGCCCCCTGCTCGAGCTGCTACCTCCCCGACCCGACCCCGGATAAGCGGATGACAATGGATGGATGGAGAAATACAATATTAAATATAAACCAATAGACCAGAAAAATAAACAATGAACAATAAAAATTGTCAATATATAAGAAACTACAAGAAAAAAATAACCAGAAGATGGAAAATAATAATTTATGAAATAATACGTTTATAATAATTAATTTACTGTTTGGTGAAACATGAGGAGCCTTCCGTCACAAGGTTAAAATGTCCACATCTAAAGTGTGTGTGTGTGTGTGTGTGTGTGTGTGTACCTCAGAGTTCTGGGCCGACGTGGCCAAGGAGTTCTTCTGGAAGACCAAGCATGCCGGCCGCTTCCTGGACTACAACTTCGACGTCACCAAGGGCAACATCTTCATCAAGTTCATGGAGGGAGCGTCCACCAACATGTGCTACAACCTGCTGGACCGCAACGTGCACCAGCGCAAACTGGGAGACAAAGTGGCTTTCTACTGGTCAGTGGGAGTGGGCGTCGCTATACGATGACTTCTGTACTTTGGCGTGATGGAAGCTCACATAATACTATCTGTTAAGATAAGAGAACATGTTATTCATCCCCAGGGTGAAGTTCAGGTTTTACAAAGTATAAAGAAATCAAATGAAATAATAATATGTCCACATATAAACAGAAGTTAAAGAGCAACTTTCAGGGTGGCAACCCCAATGAATTAATGTGTGGGGAAATGAAAAATTTTCCCTTAGAATTACAGCTGGACAACTTCCTCTGCAAACTTGAACGTGACGTCATGTCGGGGAGACGGGACAGAGCTAGCGCTGCAAGTAGAAGAAAAAGAGGAGACGGTCTTAGAAAAAGACAGTGTTTTTATTTTTCCTACTTGTATGAAACAGAAAACACGAACACAACTGAGAGACGGTTCCACTCCGTCACACCGGGAGCGGAGAGACGAGTGTTGTTATTTTATAGAGTTGCAGTTCTTCACCATCCTAAATATCTGTGAAACTGACTGACCTACCGACTGACTCCCACCCTGCTACTGCGCTGTGGCACCTGTCATGTCACTGGCCAGAAAAAAAAAGGCCTTTTTAACGGCAAACTTAAAACACCTACATTTTCTTGTATTTTAGCCCGTAAAAAGGTTTAAAATTTGTTTTTGTTTTTTAAACCATCTTCTAACCATCTTTCCAAGCCCAAGCAGCCTGATAGTTGCTAGATAGTTGTTGCTTCTGCAGAACAATGGGATAGAATGCAGTGAACAGAGGATGAATGGAGCTCCATCTCTCTCTCTTTTGTTTGTTTAAACAAATAAAAGAAATGTCTCAATGTGGGATTTGACGTAGACTCTCATCGCACTTCAATGTATAAAAAACGCAGGAAGTCTCCTCATGTAATATCTTTAAAGCTTATATGATGCTCTGCACCAGATTTTACTGTTTAGGGGGATTTTCTCCGATGCCTTGTTTTAGACGTCACACCAAACGTTGCTGCGTTGCTGCGTCGCTGCGTGAAGGTATTTTCTTCGACCAATCGGGTCGAATTGTCCGCGACCTGCTGTGCAATAAAGATTGGGCAATGATTGACGGCGGTGGAATAAAGAGGTCACAGTGAACGCTAGAAGGAATGACCTCATTTTGTCCTCTGTGTAATGGAACTCTGTCTCTGCGCTTTCGGCAACCGTTGCTCAATTGGTTTATTGCGGGCTGCGGGATGGTTGTTTCACTAGGTTTATTGTCCCAATGGAACCAATGGCTTCACCGCAGCCTTTGACCCGAAAACGCTGTGGAAGAAACCAAAAGTTGAAATGTGTTTGTTTGTAAGCACCCAGAGGGTGCAGAAATTTTCCAAATGCTTGAAAACATTTGTGTCTGGACCAATTTTGGGGTGATTATTGCGATGGTAATGCATTAATGCCCACATGCTCTTAAATGTGTGATTTGCACGTACACTGAAATGAGCTTGGATCCACGCCCACAGAGATCCCCGTGGGCGTCGATAAAGGTGAAGCCAGAGTCTTTCCTTGAGCAACTCCTGGCACAGCGCTCTCCTTGGGGATGAATAAAGTTTTCATCTCATGTTGCAAAGTCGAACTCCTAATGGTACAGAACTCTTACTGCTCCCAGTTCAGAGAGAGAAGCTGTTTGGTGTGAAGGGAACACGCCTCCGGACGGCCGCCGCTCAGTGGATCCTGGTGCGTGCTTCCCTGTGCCGTCCTGGAAGCGTTCCACGCTCCAAGCATTTGCACATGTCCTGAAGCTCCTTTCTCTCGACTTTCACTGAAGTGTGTGTGTGTGTGTGTGTGTGTGTGAGTGAATCATGTAATAATTGAGTGGCTTCGGCTTCACTAATGATGTGAAATAATCAATGATGGACATACGTTGGTTTTTAAACAAAACGGAAAGATATTTTGGGACATTACAACGAGATTAACTTAGACTTCCGCTGTTCCACTTAACCCTTCAGGGTCGTCGTTAGACTTTAAACCAAACACGCAACAGTCTGACTTGTTTCGCCATTTTTGACAAAGTAAATCAACGCACCAGGATGGTTGACCATGGCACCAATCTGGGCCACCGGGCAACCGTCATTAACTAAGCCCTGAACTAAGATGCTGGTGAAGTGTGAAGCAGAACAAGGCTCAGACGTGTTGCTGCTTTAAAGAGCTGCCAGAACCAAAATACACACAACCACTCAGCACCAGGTGTGTGTGTGTGCCCCTTGGGGTTAAAGTGGCGATCCATCAGATGGTCCATGTTGGTCCCAGAATTCCATTCCAAACTGCAATATCCAGGTTTAGCCTTGTCTCCACTTTCTTTCCTCCAAGGTTTTCCTTCTTCTGATCCTTTGATTTGTTTAGTTTAGCAGCTGCGCTGCTTTAGCCAGGGTCATCGTGGCTGCCTTTCACTTTGTGCCGGGAATGGTGTACCCCGCCACCAGCAATGGAAACATCATATAGAGGAGCCCATGGAGAACGTGTTACATTGAATGGCTGCGTCTTATGAAGTGCCTTCTAAGTAAAATTTATTTTTTTATTATTGTACAAAAGTGTGCAATCTGACACACACACTTGTCAGCTCATGTGATTGTTGTCTATGTACAGATATCAGGCGAAAGGAGTGTATCGCTTCTTTTATTTCTAATTCTGAGGCATTTCAGCACAATACAGTGAAATGCACCTTTAAATAAAATACATGTTCAGCCCGACATAATGAGGTCTAATGTAATGAATTTAATGTAATTCAATGTAATCAAATCTAATGTCAGTTGTTCTATAACACGACTCTAGAGTCACCAGCAAGCATGTCTGGTACACACACACACTCTCATATTACCTAATTCTCTCTCTCTCTCTCTCTCTCTCTCTCTCTCTTTCCATGTGTCTGTGTCTGTCTGTCTGTATATTGGAACAGGAAAACACTGTCATGGGAGAAAGATACATTAAACCTCTTTAATACCTGCAGACATCTCTCTCTCTCTCTCGTCTTTTTCTCCTCCAACATTCACCTCTTTGCACCCTCCCTGTCCCTTATCATTCTCTATCTGTCTCCATCTTTCCGTCTCTCGCTCTCTCGCTCTGCCGCTCTTATCTTTCTGGCAGTGTCTCTGCCTGCTCTTTCTCAGTCTTCCTATATACTTCCTATAAATATTTAATTTCTTGTATCGGACTGAATTGGTTCCATGAAATAATTTTGAAAAGTTGGTCTTAATTTTCATTATGTATATAATGTCAAGATATTGAATCGATAAAGAATCACATTTTGGATCCCGACACCCAGCGCTGGTGCAATGAAGGTTTTGGTGTTATTTATTAAATTACATTTATGGCATTTAGTAGTTTTTATAATATTCCGTATCTTATTGCTGCAATTAGGGTGGTGAGCATCATGACATTTTAAGTGTCATGTCATGCAGAGAGCAGCACGGCTTCCCATGACCGCACAACCGTCCCGATTCAGCACAATTAGTGCCCATGCTGCGCTGATTGGTCCAATTCGGGGCAGGAAGCATTCTTAAGTGTTTGTTTGTCTTTCAGTGAAGGAGGGGTGCGGAGCCCAGACCGCACCAGCGCCGCCGCAAGAAGCGCCACAATTGTTACCTGTTTTGTTTTATTCCTTTTGGCCAGCGTGCCTTTAAGTTCTGATTAAATAATGTACACGCCCAATCGACGCCGTTTGCCACCAACTCCGTCTGCCTCCTCGATCTGCATCCTGGAAAACATTTATTGACATTGAATATTGACATTAAAATTTAACTAGACGGTTTATTTTCTTCCACCAAACCAATGGAAACCCAATTTCTAACATTGGCTTAAAATTCTCCTCAAATTTGGTTGGAAACATGAGATTATGGAATGTAGTTATGGCAATCTGGTCGGGTACAATCATTGTGATCGGTTGATTGTGTCATAATTGTGATTTCTTCCATGAGTCGAGGATAGTTGTTCAGTGAAAACAACCCGTGTGTGTTTCTGTCTCTTTAGGGAGGGTAACGAGCCTGGGGACGACCTGACAGTGACCTACCGGGAGCTGCTGCAGAAGGTCTGTCAGTTCGCCAATGTCCTCAAGTCACAAGGTGCGTCAGCCAAATGGGTGTCCTGAAGTTGGATCTTCATCAGGGATTCGTAGATCTGTGTCCTGTTCCTGTTAGTGAATAGTATATGAACTGTGATATAACATGAATTACGTTAAGTGTTAGACAAAGTTCAATCTCTCTCTCTCTCTGTCTCTGTCTCTCTCTCTGTGTCCAGGGGTGAAGAAGGGCGACAGAGTCTCCATCTACATGCCCATGGTGGTGGAGCTGGTGGTGGCCATGTTGGCCTGCGCCCGCATCGGGGCCGTGCACTCCATCGTGGTGAGTTGTTTAGATCCGACTCAAGCAGGGGCCCATAATGGTCGTCCCGGGCAACCAGATCTGGGCCGCTGTCAACCATCTTGTGTGGCCTACTTGTTGCATTGTCAACCACCTTTCGCATGTAAAAAAATAAAAATAAACGCAGTATTCCTCCAGTATGTGTAGAAACGTCAACCGCGTCAATCACTTCCAAATGTTGGTGTCGGGCTCTGACTCTTTTGGTTGCTGTGTCAGTTTCTATTTCCCCAATTTTGCGGTTGGGAGAAATTGGTTCTTGACAGCATCTGAATATGTTGCTGGTGCCTTTACCTTCTGGAACCTTCTGCTCAGACGTTCTGCTCTTTGTGTCTTTGCAGTTTGCTGGTTTCTCGGCTGAGTCTCTGTGCGAGAGGATCCTGGACTCCCAGTGCTCGCTGCTCATCACAGCCGGTGAGTCGCACCGCGGGACAGGGACTTACCCCCAAAAGTATACCTTTCATGTTGCGTTCATGCTGTTTGCACCAAGGGTTTCATTTAGAACCGCTGATAGAGCGAAATGTTAACTCGTATTAAAGACGAGGAAACAAACTTTAAATTTAATACTTTACTGACCAACTGTCAAGTACACAACATAGCCTCCATTCCCTCGAACCGGAGGAAGGATTGGCGCATGCACATTACCGTGAAACAATGTAACAGAAGTACCATGAATCCAAACACGTAGGCACAATACCAAAAGATAAACTTAACAAACTCCCTCTCTTTTTTTATATATAAAAGAAAACTAAAGCAAAACCTAAATCTGGGAGATTAATAAAAATGTATTTTATAGCAGGATGCTTTATTTCAAAAGCCATGTGCCGTTATGGAGTTAGAAGCACAAGTGCTGATCCTCCTTTTTTAGTCAAGCAGTCAGCAAGCTGTTCTTTTTAGTTGACCAAAGAACAAGTTGGATCTTCTGAGCTTGGATCAGCAGCTTGATGCTGCTTATCTCCAGACGTAGTCTTTTCTCAGTGACTAATTTTGTGGATTTGATTGCATCAACCAGCGAGTAGTTGTCAATGACTCATGTTATGGGTAACGCATGTCCATTATCCTCTTAAGCTTCAGGCCCGTTTCTTGGGTGGAGGTTGGGTTGAGGTGGAGCTGTTGGAGGTTGGGGGGGTGGTGTGGGTCAGCAGTTACTGTCACATACAAGTGCCTTACATCTTCAGAAAGCTGAGACCCTAAGGAATCATTTGAGATGCAGCTTGACACTGTAGGTCAATCTTTTCTATCAATTAAAAGGTAATAAAGATTATATTTTTATTTATATTTATAGTAATTAATATTAAATTATTAATATTTAGAGTGTAAAGGGGCTTTGAACATTATCCTCATGCCTAATGATGGCCATCACCAGCTTTGGTACACTTTCTAGCCATTTTTGACGACTCGGGAATGGGGAAAAAAGGGTCAAAAAGACCACCTGAAGACCTTATGACCTTGAAAAACACTTTAGAAAACTTAATGCTGTGATGCAACATGAATAGCTTTTGAAAAATGGAGATTTGGATCTATTTGACCATTTCAATGATTGAATGACAAACTTTTTTTCTGAAAATGGCTCAGAAAAAACCCCCACCTATCTTCAATGTACCTGGACATCCCATACATTTTCTGAATGGTCTAGGTGGTCAGATTCTGGGTCTAGAGTTTCATGAGGCTGTGACTTTCCAGAGGTCACAACAGGTCATTTTATATAGCAAGGTCAAGTAAAAAAAAAAGAATATATTTAAAAAAAAGTCATCAGATTGAAATGGTTACTATGAGGCCTTATTTCATCCCACATGAATGCAATTGGGCTCTTTGGATTCACAAACAATATACAATTCCATGGCTGTTTAGGCACCACAGTGTGCAGAAATAGGCAAAAGATAATTTTTACATTCGACATGGCATTGAAGCAGAGGCTCTGGTGGTTCTAATGAGCTCAGTTTCATCCATATATCTTGATGTGAGCGGTCAGGGGACCTGTTTGAATATAGTCAAGCCCATTTACTTTTGTCAAAAAAAGATTGCAGACTTTGGAGCTACGTTGTGCCACTTCCCGGCGAGTTAGCATGACATGCTCGGAAACCACCGCCAGATAGGCCCGGGTCAGTAGTTTCTGATGATAGTGGAAGCTAACAGCTAGCTTCAAAACTGATCTCGCGACAGTTCACCAAAGACGGAGTGTGCAGTGAACCTGCCGGTGGGTCCGAGGCACTTAAGAGGTTAACCTCACTGGAAAAACGGCATTGTCAATTCCATCAGCAAGAGCCAGTGTTTCTCCAGCAAGTGTACTACGTACAACTCTTCTGATCTTTTTAGACTTTTTGAGATGGGGGAGAATTTACCTTCTTGACCCATTAGCATGATGAGGGGTCCACCTTGGGTGCCTCCATTTGGGAGATTGCCTAGTGGTGTGTCGCAACTAAGTTGAGAGATTCATTTTTTTCCAATTGTTGGAATTTCAAAGTTACGTGATCAGTTTTCAGTTTCCTTAAAATCTTGTTAGCCTTGTGTAAACTTTGTACTGTTGCGTGTTTTGTGCAGGACGCTAGATTGCATGCATCAAACATCACATCAGGTCTACTCTGTCTTGTAACCCAGAGAATCTGACCTATCTTTGATCTTAGCTGGTCAGTCTCCGGTTCAGTGAGAGGAGCATCATGCTGTAGAGCTCTCAAGGAATCAATAGGTTGGGATGGGAATTGGATGAAGATTCTTGATGTAGCTGTCTTGCTGCATCAGTATAGTGCTATTTACAGTGGTGAGTTCCATGCCAACATAACAGAAGCTATCTACCTCTTCACAACCAACCTCAAAACCAGCTTTCAGCTGTGGAATCACTGTGGCTGCAAAGTCGGTTGAGCCACCCCAAATAAAGTCGTCAACGTGATGTGCAATATAACACAGCAGGATCAACCTGTGACACTGCCATTCGTTCTTTGCTTGTCTTTCACTCTGTTGTACCAGTAAAGTGAAGCATCAGCCAGGCCCTAGACATTTCTTGAGCTTTCTGGGTCTCTTTCAAAGTGCAAACCCATCTTGTAGAGATCCGCTTTTGTCCAACATCTGTGACCTCCTCAAACACCCCATTATTCTTCCAATTGCTGATCTCATTTTGTTTTGCAGAATCAAATGACATTATTACCATAACATCATCCTCATTGACGTCATGGCTGGGTCCTGGATTTTCCACAGGATCAATGTGAATATTATCAACTTGTGATAGGTCAGCTGACCCTGATGTGCCTGAAATGACACCTGGTTCAAAGTATTACAAGTTGTACCAGTGCTTGTATTTACCCATTGCTTTCCCTGCACGCCCAAGAACTACAACAGTATGTTTAGTCTCTTTCAGTGTATTGCACATTCTGTCCTACCTTCAGTCGTTCTGTTTGTCTTATCATTTGAGGAGGTACATGCTCTTCTTCCTCTGTGTTGTCAACATCACTGTCCACATCATGGTCTGTAATTTCGCCTCCATTTTCTGGCATAGGAGGGGTATCTGCAGCGATGGATGCATGTCTTGGCCACATTTTTCTTCATCCTGTTTGGGTTTCAGAACATCAGGTTCCACTTCCTCCACGTGTTGTGCATTCACTTTGCGAAGTCTGGAGTGATGTACTGTAACTTAGGTGCCACTATGCCTCACAAATATCACCATACCATCCTGGCCAATGACGGTGCCAGGGCCTTTCCATTCAGCTTGTAGTACACTTTGTCACCAGTTTCATATTTCTCATTATTGGGGCAAAGCTGTTTTCTTCGAGCCCTTCGTATTCGTATTCTGAGTATTCTGCTTCTGTGAAGGCCTTTCGGGCTGCATGCAGAGCAGAGATGTGTTTTCCAACCCAGGCACTCATTGTTGTCCCCTCAATTGCAGGCGGGCTGTCAATCGGCACAGGGGGGAGATTTGGGTTCTGTGCAAACACCAGTTGGTATGGGCTTTAGCCATGGACATTGTGCATAGTGTTCTTTGCCATTAAACCCCAGTCAAATGCTGTTTCCCATTCACAGGCATTATTCTGCTTAACCTTAAGCAGAATTTGAGTGAGTGTTTGATTGTACCTCTCAAGGAGGCAGGCCGTTGTACCAAGTCTCCCGCCGGTATTTCCAGTGCCGTTTCTCTTGCTTGCCCCGTGAGTGACAATGCAAACAGCGAGCGCTTGTTTTTTCTTGTCTAGCTCCAAAACCCATTCTTCATTCTTCCAACTTTCATACGACCCTTTTCCATCTAATCCTGGCGGGACCTTGTAGTTGACTGGAACCATCCTCTGCTACCAATGTTACCTCGTATTGAAGACCAGGAAACTAACTTTAAATTTAATACTTTACTGACCAATTGTCATGTACACAACATAGATTCCCATAGTCTACTCCCTCGAACCGGAAGGATTCCCACATGTGCATTACCCTGATACAATGGAACAGAAGTACCGTACAAACACTACAAACACATAGGCGCAATACCAAAAGGTAAACTGAACAGAAATACCAGATTTCTATCCTCTGGTCAAATAAAGTTTATTTATATAGCCCTTAATCACAATACAGTCTCAAAGAGCTTCACAAACCCACATTTCACAGAGAAATCAACAACATCCCCTTGTTTTAAACCTCCAATTGGGCCAGGAAAAACTCCCATAAAGGAAGAAACCTGGGGAAGTGTGTACAGACGGAGGAATCCCCCTTCTAGGATGACCAGGCTGCAATGGATGCCAAGTGGGTAACATTAATAGTATGAATCATACAAAGCAACGTACATACAACATAGACAACATAAAAATCATAGGTTATTGTATTTATATACTATGTATATATGTACTATACAATGTTAAATCTAGACAGTATGAGAGTCCATTCGCTGGAGCAGAGCGCCGCAAGTAGACGCCTTCAGGGCTCCAGGTCAGATAGATGCTTCCAGGTCAGGTAGGCACCTCCAGGGCTCCTCCTCCACATTTGGAAAGCGCCTACGGAGGAGACGGGGGGAGAGAGAGCAGCAGAATACGGAGGGCCAACAAACAGACGGCAAGTACCAGTGCTAAGGTGAGAGGCAAGCTAACAGGATGGGTGTGGTTAGTCTCTTAGAGACCATCGTGCTGTGAATGTCGGGCTCGAGATGGTACATAAGGTACCACTAAGTCAGTAAGATAGGATGTTGTTAGACCGTGTTGTATTTTGAAGGTAAGTAGCAAAACCTTAAAGTCACCTCTGAGGTAAACTGGGAGCCAATGCAAGATGACCAGTATAGGGGTAATATGGTCAAACTTTCTAGTCCTAGTCAAGATTCTTGCTGCAGCGTTTTGCACGGACTGTGACTTTGAATACTAGACATGGGAAGGCCAGAGAGCAACACATTACAATAATCTAAGCGCGATGTTACAAATGCATGGACTATGGTCTCTGCATCACTCATAGATAGAATGGGCCGTATCTTTTAGTTAGTTAGTTAGTTAGTTCTCAGGGCATGCCCTGAGAACTTACTAACCCCCTTGTCGTTGGGTATCATCAGCATAACAATGAAAGCTAATGCCATATTTGCGTATGATATCTTCCAAGTGGCAACATATAGTTACTAAAGAACAGAGGGCCAAGCACTGATCCCTGCAGGACCCCACAAGTAACATTACAATAATCAAAGTCATATTACCATGAATTACATGATGTGTCCTCTCTGAAAGATAAGATCTAAACCAGGAAAGTGCCAAACCTCTAATGCCAATGCACGTGTCAAGGCGATCTAGCAGTAGGTTATGATCAACAGTATCAAAAGCAGCGCTGAGGTCAAGTAATAGTACTACTGAGTTGTCGTGTGTCCATTGCTAATAAAAGATTGTTAACCACTTTTGTGAGGGCTGTTTCAGTGGAGTGGAGCGCCCTAAATCCGGGCTGAAACAGTTCAACTAGATCACTAGAGGATCACCCTAACCCTAACCCTAACCCATGTGATCAGTAGTCTCTTGCGCTACAATTTTATCCAGAATTTGAGATGAAGGGGAGATTAGAGACTGGCCCAGAGTTGCTAAGACTCTCAGGGTCGAGGTTGGGTTTTTTAAGTAAGGGTCTAATCATGGCTGTCTTAAAAGCTGTATGTACAGTGCCAGAGGAGAGGGTTAGAGTTAATAATGATAAGAATAGAGGGTCCTAAAATTGGAAATGGCTCTTGGGCGGCACGGTGGCTCAGTGGTTAACACTGCTGCCTCACAGCAAGAAGGTCCTGGGTTCGATTCCCGCCTGGGGCACTGTTGGCACCGTGCCCCGGTGGGTTATCTCCCGATCAGGGGCCTTTCTGTGTGGAGTTTGCACGTTCTCCCGTGTTCGCATTGGGTCTCCTCCAACATAAGGACCCCGACTAAAAACGTGCAGAACACTTCCTGTCCTGTCCCTGACCACGGCATGGACCCACCACCTGGAATTGGTCCCCGGGCGCCGACGAAGTGAGGGCTGCCCACTGCTCCTGGCTGCCCCTGGAGGAAGGACGGCCAGGATGGGATAAAAGCAGAGACTGGTATCTCATCGTTCGCTACTCCTGCATGTGTGTGTGTCACCCTCCGCATGTGTGTGGTAAATGTGTGATTAATAAATCATTCTTCTTCTTCTCCTAGAAATCAGGGGTGTCCAAACTACGGCCCGC
>OMKR01096015.1:0-13330 GCA_900302355.1 Cyttopsis rosea
AGATGTGCTTTAAGTGCTGACTTTCATCTTTAATTTGAGGGTATTTTCATCCAAATCAGGTGAACGGTGTAGGAATTACAACAAATTTTATATGTGCCCCCCCCCCTTTTTAAGGGATCAAAAGTAATTGGACAAACATCATAAATCAAATTGTCACTTTTAATACTTGCAAATCCTTTGCAGTCAATGACAGCCTGAAGTTTGGAACCCATAGACATCACCAGACGCTGGGTTTTGTCCCTGGTGATGCTGAAACATTTGGCTGAATATGAGCAGATAATATTGCCAGAAACACTTCAGAATTCATCCTGCTGCTTTTGTCAGCAGTCACATCATCAATAAATACAAGGGAACCAGTTCCATTGGCAGCCATACATGCCCACGCCATAACACTACCACCACCATGCTTCACTGATGAGGTGGTATGCTTTGGCTCATGAGCATTTCCTTCCCTTCTCCATACTCTTCTCTTCCCATCATTCTGGTACATGTTGATCTTTGTCTCATTTGTCCATAGGATGTTGTTCCAGAACTGTACAGGTGCTTTTAGATGTTTTTTGCCAAACTCTAATCTGGTCTTCCTGTTTTTGAGGCTCACCAATGGTTTACATCTTGTGGTGAACCCTCTGTATTCACTCCGGTGAAGTCTTCTCTTGATTGTTGACTTAGACACAGATACGCCTACCTCCTGGAGAGTGTTCTTGATCTGGCCAACTGTTGTGAAGGGGTTTTTCTTCAACAGTTGTTTTGGGCACACCTAATGTTTTTGCTATCTCTCTGATGGGTTTGTTTCGATTTTTCAAATACCACACTTGAAATGAACTCTAGACCTTTTATCTGCTCCAGGAAATATGAATGAAATAACAAGGGAATAATACACACCTGGCCATGGAATAGCTGAGCAGCCAATTGTCCAATTACTTTTGGTCCCTTAAAAGGGGGGGGGGGCACATATAAAATTTGTTGTAATTCCTATACCGGTCACCTGATTTGGATGTAAATACCAGACCTGACTGTATAAGAAATCAGAAAACACACACACACACTCTGTACTGTCTGTGGCGTTAATTAGACACAACCACTCTTTGATAAACTGAAGCTGGTTAATATAGCAACACTCCTTACCTGAATCTTTCTAAATGGGACTGTGTGTGTGTGTGTGAGATGAATTTGTGTTGCTTGATGCTCGGATGGAGGACGGAGGTCCTCAGCATTACATCAGTACTGAAATTTTAGGAGTCCCGCCTTAGTGGGAACCCTATTGTTTTTGTTCGGATTCTTATTCTTCTAGCCATTATCACCGGTGTCTGGCGCTCAGAAACCATCAAACCCACGGACACGAATGAATGATAGTTGTATCTATACTATACTATACTATACTATCTATACTAACTATATTTGTAGGAGAAGTTAGTAAAAAAAAACGTTTCTGTCACCTCCATCGAGGTACCAAAAGGTCATATGAAAGCACTGCAGACTACTGATTGGTCACAGAGAATCATCACTGCGTCATTGCGAGTTCATATCCTTGATTCTGGAAGGGTACGCGCAGCGGCTGCTCGATAGTCAGATACTGGATGTGGAGAGAAAACATCGTTGTCTTTAGGGACAAAGGGAATTTAAGACACAAACTCCCGAAATAAAGGAATCGACGCATCCACAGACATAAATGAATACGATTTGGATTCGGGGCAGTTCCGACATGCCATGGTCCAAGTTTAATCCCGATTGGTTCATTTTTGGGGAAAAAGATACGAAAAAAACTGTGATTTCCCCATCTCTGAAACGGAGAACACGAATCTTACGTGTAACAATAGTATTGTTATTTGGTGCTTGTTTCAGCACGGACCGTTTGTTATTTGGTGCTTGTTTCAGCAGGGACTGTTTGTTATTTGGTGCTTGTTTCAGACCGTTTGACTCACCTGCTGGCTAGAGCCGCATGTATACCATGTGGGAGCTGTGAGAGTTGCAATAAACAGTGTAAGCGATGATTTAATCGTCTATTCTGTACAGTTAGTGTGTCTCCTGGCAATATACCGCCGTACATCGGTCCGGTCTAGAACTCCATCTAACAAGTTAGATTCTTAGCCTGCCAGGCCTTGCAACTGTACAACGTCAAATAGATTCGCCCCCCTGTTCACCCTAAGGAAATGTTTATTTATATATATATATGTGTGCGTGTGTATATATATATATAAATTGGGGCTAGGCTAACCATTTAGATCCTATAAAACGCATATATGTACACATATATATCTATTCCGAATTGATTACCATCTACAAGAACGGTGATGAACTTTAGTGACGTTGCCTAAACTAAAATAATTATAATAAACATTCTCTTTAATTGCAGGGAAATTAAATGTCTTTTAAAAGCGTTGAAAAGGGAAAAGCAGATAAAACATAATAAATACAGACTATGGTTATCGGTGACATTGCTAACACATAATTGGCCAAATCGAATTATACGATGGAAAATAATAAAAACATTTATTAAGCTAAAAACCTACCCTTGGCTGTCCCTAATCTAAAGTTTGGTTTAAAATTCCAATGATCTCTGCTAGTGGCGTGGTGACGGCCGACTGGGGGGGGTGGTTAGGGTCCGAATTGATTCGGTGAGGAGTTGGGCAGACTGAGGCTGTGAGCGAGGCAAAGTTAAACTCCAAAGTCCGGAAAATGGCAAAAATCCTAAATCCAAAAGTGCAGAGAAATCAGGGTCCGAAGAATCCTAAATCCAGCGCGCTTGCGAGGAAAAAAGTTTAAATCCAAATGTCCGGAGATTTGGGTAGATCGTACATCCTCCTCTGGCGTAGTCTTATTCTCTGCGAACATGTATAATCTCCCCTTGTCTCACTCTCCGTTCTGCCTCTTATACTCCTGTAATTCCCCAGTGGCTTTCCTCCAACCGGCTTCACTTTCCCACAATCCTGTGGGAAGAACTTTCCACCAACGAGCATTCTGCAAGGCGGCGCATTCTGCAAGGCGGCGCATTCTGCAAGGCGGGGCATTCTGCAAGGCGGGGCATTCTGCAAGGTGGGGCATTCCACCGCTGCAGTTTGCAGTCTGTAAACTCAAAATCATAATTCACCATCCATCTAAGGATCCTAATCTTCTCCCTTATGAAAGACTCCCTTACGCTGATGTTCGAGTTTTAACCCTCATAGAACCTCCTATAACACCAAGTGTGACTATATTTGAATTCCTTTGTTTTCGATCTACTCGGTAATTTATACACATATTCAATAGTCCATATATTTGATATTATACTTCTTGATTCAAATTATTTTAACCTTTTTGATTATAGTTGGGCATTTTACCTTTATACTATTTCTAAATCATTGTTTATATTTCTTAACTTTTAACACATTTGTAACTATAAATTAACATATATAACATATATACATTATTATTATATTTTAAGCACTTTTGCTGTTTATAAAGATTATCAGAGCAAGACATTATTTTTACATCGAGTGTGCTTTTTCAAGTCCAGTAATGCCAGATCTCCCATGGGTATCGGCAAGTCCCAGTCGAGTGGTTCTTGTAGCTCCCATTCGCCAAGGTCCATTGGTGATGGGTCTCGTTCTTGTCTTCTCTTTTCCACTTCCCGTTCCAACTCCCCACAGAGTTCTGTAAGCACCGCTATGCACTGTGCTGTTCGGTTGCTCTGATTTGTGGCTCCCACAGGAGACCGCGGTCATGGGGTGACAGCAGGAAATAGCTGGGGTGGTGAGTCAGCCATTTGCCGTAGGGATATTGGTTCAACTAAGGCCAATACAGGCAGTGAACATGCTGGGGAGACATCTTCCGGCATGGCTTTGTGTAGCGCTGACATAACGGTTCTAGCCCAGCTGGTTGAATTATACCCTCTTTCCTTAGAGGCCGCTTATCTTGGGGTGTCCATGACGTGCGTGAGGCTTTGTGAGAGGTGGTACGTATGAGAGGTGCGTCAGGGCGGAGGACATCCATATTACTGAGCCTTTCGACACCCCCTCCATGGGTCGCACTCCTCCCTGCCGCACTAGTACCTTTTGTAGAAGAGCTTTCCGCAAACACACACCCATCCATAAGATGCATGGTAGCCTGTTGCCTTCTGTCCTCAAACCCCCAGGTTTTTATCAAAAGCGGGTGATAAAGTCCATCCTGGTACTTCTTAGTCCCAGGCTCTATCCATCCTCTGGTAGCTGCGGAAGACCAGATAACCCTGGCGTCTTGTTCTAACCACCAGAGGTATGTCCTCAGCCGGTTCTTAGGAAACTTTGGTGGTTCGCCCTGTTCGTAGGTGCAAAACACAGCTTGCAACATTCGTTGGTGTCTCACAGTTTCGACACTCGGCTTATATCTTTAATGTGTATCCATAGAAATCTATGTTTTTGCAGAAAAATAAAATAATAAAAATAATTATCCAAATGGAATAAAAGACAAAAATCTTAATTTCCTTTAACAGGATATAATAATAGAAAAACTTGTGGAGCTTCTTCGTCTGCTGGTATATTTCCGCCAACCGCATCCTGTCCACTTAAGGGAGGATCTGAGACCGGCTAATCCAAAAGAGCTCACCGGTCTGTTTGGGTTTCCAGGGGTAAACTGCCTCCTTGGGAAGAGAGTCTCATACAACATGAACCAAGTGACTAAACATAACAGCGAAGTGCTCCCTGTCCAATATAGTGCCACCAACATCCCCCAACCTATTCCAGCAATTGCATTCTAGCAATTGTCATTATGTTGATCACCCATCTGCTTTTGTTGCGAAGAAGGCTCGCTAACACCAGTAGATGGGCCAGAATTCCCAGAACTAGTAGTCTCTCAAACATAGCATCGATGATTGTGACTATGTCTGCAAAAGGTGAGACCAGGTCGATTATCATCCATATCGCGATTGAGGTCCCCTTGGCTAAATCTAAGGTAGATCTCCCGAAGGTCAGTTGGCTTAACATGTAACCTGGACCATGGGCCGGAATAGCAGAATAGCAGCCACACAAATTCTACCATAAAGATTGAAATCTATTGAAATTTTGCTGGGAGAATTTGGAAGTGCATCATTGGTCCCAATAGTACTGGTGTATGTTAGTTCAGAACGTACTAGCGTATGTTGAAAAAATGCCAGTGTAAGCTTCAGTAAAACTTACCATAAAGGTTGGGAGTACACTAGTGTAACAATATCAGACCTATCACAATATTAGAATTAGTTGGGCGCCACCAAATTAATATAAAACTTGGAAAAATCTGGGTGAAGGGTTGTAATACTTTATTGGTCTCTTTCAGGGAGTGGATTCTACCATTCAGGAATTCCCAAACCCGGCTTTCGAAGAATTATCACAGACAGCTGCTTGCTCAATAAATGAGTATTTATTTATAATAAAAGGTTAATAGTCAGGTAATGAAGGAAGAGAGTAATTGGTAAAGGAAAGGATAACTAAATATGAATATTGGTGAGGATGGGAGAAATGGGCATTTAAAGGGAAGTTATTAACACTTTAAAGGGGAATTCTAGGCTGGTCTAGGAATTAAAGAAAGAAATAAAACATTATCGACATTGAGCTCTGATCACCAACCGTAGCGTTGCTCTGCCTATGTTTTTGGCAGGCCTCGGGACAGCTTGATGGGTTCCCAACCGTTGCTTTGTTACTTCGGCCGACTCGGACTCCGATGATGATGGAGTTGAAACATCCGGCGAGTTATTCCAAACTACGCCGCGATCGGCTTAATTTTCTGAGGCTTGGCTGGTCGCTGCTGCTGCATGATCGGTGTCGCACCAATGGATCAGTTTGCAAATGGTCCAAAGTATAGCTTGTATGGAAGTCGAAAGAGTTCTCAAAGCAGTAGAGTTTCAAAATGGTGCATCTGCGCAGTTTTGTGAAAGGGGGAACAAAAGAAAACAACAAAAAAACAAAACCACATGAGTGACGAACAAAGGGGGAAGTTTAGGGGAGCTCAAGCGAGCGTTACGTGGGGAAAGTGCCTGCAGGAGGCAGCTCGATCAGTCTGTTTTGTGCCCTTCCAAAAGGGGCATGGTTTCGTGACCGATACCTGTGTCTCTGTTTATGAGCAAGCAATCATCGTTTGGTTTCCTAAGTTTTAAAGAAAACTTTTATCGCAACACCCAGTTCTTCCATTTCGCCAATTCAACTACATTAAGCATGGTATCATACCTATGTTCCATAAACAAATCTTACAGAATTAATAGTAGAGTTCTTAATTCATGATCAAGGATCTGTCTCACTACCGAATTGTCCAAACAAATTATTTGTGCTATTACTAAAAGAAGAGAAAGAAAAGAGAATATAAATGGAATCAACATAATTATATCAAGTAAACCAAGGTACAATGAACGTAAATATCACTGAACCTGGTAGGTGTCTTAGTGATTGTGGCCACTAGATGGTAGCAAAGAGTTAAACATGAAACACCTTAATACTTTTGTGTTCTTATCTCAGGCAATAAACCTTGTACAACAATGTGAGTTCCTCTCTATTGTGGCAACATTTGTGGAGGAATATTATATCGCTTTCATTAGATTTTCCATTTTACTTCATATTATTTCAGAACTTGGAGGTAGTAACTGTTGAGACCCGCATGGACAGCCAGTCCTGTGTTGTGGAAATTCACCAAAAGGGGGGGTGCTGTCCCTTTGCTCGTGGGGAAGAAAAAGGCCCGAGAGAGGTTGAGGTGGCCTTTGATCTCTGACCAGCGTCTCCACTGCACGCTGGCTCTCTGTGGGGGGAGAAGCTCCAAAGAGAGATTGAGTCAACATCAGCCATACTTTAATGGGACCCCCTCCTGGATTGGTTTCATTTGAACCCATAGGTTTATTTCACAAGTACTCGTTCTCTCCTGTGGTATTATTCGGACCTTCTCCGGCCAGGTCTGGTGGCTCCTTTCTCAGCATTGGACCTGGTGGGGAGTGGTTAAACCATCTCTCTTGATGATGGGCTTCTTCTTTCATCAAAAGGAACATATTTTATTCCACAACTTAGAAATAGTGGGTCAGAGGGACTGTTCCTGCCACACTAGTTCTCCCCAGAGTCCTGGTGTAATTTTCATGGTCTATGATCAGGGTTGTTCTAAAGTTTACAAGGTTTAAGTGTAAGAAGTCCTATTCTCCTTAGTGCAGCCTAGGAACCCAAGACCCAAAGTGAGCAGCCGTTTCCTGCCTGGCTACTTTTGTTCAAGGTTAAGCTCCTCCTTCTCCCCTTCTCCTTTTCTGTCACGCTCTCCCCTTGCGCATGTCTGCCATGCCGCTGAAACACTATCGTTCATCATCACGCATATTATAATGCCCCCGAACAGTAATCCAAGCAGAAGCAGCAGCGGGTACGGCCAAAATTGGGAAAGCATGCCTCCAATCCATTCTATTAATGCTTAGACGCCGTCTCCTAACATCTACCCGACGTTGTACAATTTATTTTCCGACTCCTCCAACTGCCATTCCCACCAGTTCTATTCATGAGCACTCGAGGTCACCGCCCATTTCACAGTGCAGCCAGTGCTCAGATGGTGAATAACAGGTTCCGTTGTTTTAGAGATGGTTTGGTCCCAGCCAGCCGTAGCCGTGGATCTCTTTGCCTTCACAGAGACTTTTTCTGAATGCATGTCCTTCGGCCAATATGTAGAGTGGGTGGACCTGGAGTATACTGTAGCCAGGTATTGATATTTAACCCAGTAATTACTGGATCGTTATTGGTAGTTGGTAAGCATGGTAGGACTCAGTCTTTCACCTCTTTCTCCGGGAATCCCCACCAGGTCTCGGCGGTGTCTCAAGCCAAGCTTGCAGCACCCCTTTGATGGTGTTATTAGCCTTGAGTGCGGTGCAATCATTCTGCCATAATCCCCAGGAATTAATCCAAATCTGCCATAGTTCACATCTTGGCGAGGCTCCGTTGCTCACATACTCTGTGCCGTTCAGTCAGAAAAATATCCTTTCCACTGCATTTGTCGATCTTCTGAAAGTTCCCTTGCGGGACCTCCATCAGCTCTCGAGGTGTAGGCATACGCTGAACGTACATATCCTGTTCAACTGGTCCAAATAGTCCCTCTCCAGTCAGGGTGTCCCCTGCCTTGAAGAACAATTCTAGGTGTTTAACCTTGGTTATCCATTCCCAGGGAAGGGTCTTGTTTAACCATTGGTCAAAGCCCACCCAGGGAGTCATGATCTGGATGCCTTTACTGTAGCCTATATGTAGAAAACTGATTTACTAGTGGGAGAGAGCACCAGCCGGTGCTGCCCTTGCGAATAGTTTTGTCCTAAATTCCAGAAACATTTCTGGGCCCACAAAGGTTTCACCTTCTTTTTGATACAGGCTTTGGTAATTGCCTTACCGGCCTCAACTTTTCTGGTGACTGCGTCAGTTGCTCCTTTCTTAGGGGAGATCCGGATGAAGTGCACTCCCAGGAGGGTCCCTCCCCATAAGAAGGACCTAGCTGTGGAGCTCGTTTCTTGCCTCGGAGTCCCAACGGTTGTAAGGAGACTCTCCTCCGGTCCCTCGCCTACTTCAGGGGCACTGCTCTGTTTATCTTTACCATTGGGTCGGTTATATTTTGAAATGTTCTTCTCCTCATGCCGGATCAGGACGCCAATATACCACTGCAACTTCCTCATCAGCGTATAACTCTTCCACGACTGCATGCTGTGAAGCTCCTTCTAGCAGCTTCCCTTCTCAGATGTGTAGCATTTTTTTCTTTTATCGCATCAACCCTGCCATCCCTCGATGTTGGACCCCACATCCTCAGCCACTTTCTCCCATCAGTGCATCAGGTCCTTCAGTGCTGGGAGTGTGCTATTTTCTCCCCCCAACTTCCAGCCAGGGGGTTTATTCGCTTCCATTGTTTCCACCAGCAGGTGGCTGCCTTAATTCCAACGGAGGTCTGGGTAGGCCTTTCAATGTCAGTATAATTATACTGACTTTGTCAAAGGGTCCTTGCCCCACTGTTCCTTTAAGGTGGGAAACAAGGAACAGAACAGCAATAGTCCATATTACCCCCGTATCAGCATAACCGTAATCCATTTCGTTGTCGTAAATCCTCGCTTGCATTGTCTTTTTGTGGTCCAGATCGTTGTTGCTTCGTTGTCCTTCATTTTAGTACTTTAATCCATGCTCCTATTGCTGGGCAAAATTCTTCTCGCATACACGTGTGGTTGTAGACAGCCACTTCAGCGCTCCAATGCAGATCTTTCTTCAGGTCTCGGCGCCAGTTAGCTCTGTACAGTTGAGGTTCCTCACCCATATAGAAACTATTCCATACCCCTGCTGGCTGGTCAAATCCTTGCCACATCCACGTCATCACTGACACTTGGGGCGATGTTGAGGCCCCTCCTGTCATTCTTCTTCCATTGGGTCCAGTACCCTTCTCCATTGGGAGTTAAGGGTCATGGACTTGGGGTGTTTGTAGCGGTCAATGATGTGGGCAACCAAGGTTATCAGGACCATGCCCTGGTTCTCAGCTACATATCACCCGTCGTGGAACTTTCCTGACTCCACCGATGTTGGCAGTTCGTGGAGGCCGGTGAAGTAGTATTAGTCTAAGTAAGTCGTCTTTCTCTTTTAGCGCTATCAGAAAATAGGCCGCTTGAGCTCTCTTGACGGTACAGTTCACGGCAATCGGATCAGCATAGTTCTTGATCCGTCGGTGGCACACATTCAGGATGACGGGGAAAGGTCCAATTGTGCTCTTCCCAGGCCGATCGCTAAACGCCCTCGGGTAGTCTCTTGGGTGTCTCCGCTGATGTCTGCGAGTGCTATCCACTTCCCATAGTACGGGAGTTCTTTCTTCATTTCTCCTTGATCACTGTGCCTGGATGTCCCCAGGCATCCCCAGGCACCTTCTTCTTCCCTCCTCCCGAGGGACTTTATCAGGAATCTGTGTCACTAGAATCTGGGGGTCGAGGAACACCTCCTCGTTTAACTTTCCCCAGGTGACTAGCTCTCACGGTCCAACCCATCCATTCTCGATGGCTTGCTTCCGATGGAAGTCGGTAAATCCAGCTAATGCATCGCCATTCTGCGGGTCTTCGGGATCTCGATAGACCCTGAATGCCAATGGCACCTGATGACCTCCCATTAGTGCGTGGGTTGCCCCCATTATCGGGTGAAACGGCCAACTGTGTTTCATGGCCAGTTGCCATTTTGGTGTTTCGGCGTCTAGCCGGGCTTGGGATCTACGATGACTCGCTCCGTTGGTCACGTCCTCAAGATTGTGATAGCATGGTGCTGCTGGTGGTTCTTCCGCTGTACTCTTCCAGGAGGCTAATGTTGTATCGCCTGCTCCATTGTCGGTAGGGTCCTGTGTCAGGAGAGGATTGATGAATATCCTTACTTGCCACCCTTCAGCTCTGGCCACCTCAACGATAGCCCCTGAATGCCTGTATCACAGTGGTGAGATTGTGTTAGTATTTCTCCATCCCACTGGCACCAGAACTGCTCCCGCTCGATTCTTGACCCTCGAATATCCCATTGAGTCATGAAAATCAGCCGGGCGAGATGCTCAATTTGGCATCTCCCACACACATTTGCATCCAGGACCTTTACAGGTTTCCACAAGATTTTGTCCAAATCCTCGGACACCCCGCTGACCGCATTGGTTTGTCTTTTCCACGTCCTTGCCATAGGACCGGGAGAGTTGTTGGCGTAAGACACACCATGCAGGCGTCGGTCGCTTTCCTCCACTCTAAAGTCTCTTTCTCATCCATCAAATACATAATTTTGTTTGCGTTTTCTAATTTTTTCAGAGCTCCTTTGTTCCTCTTCTTTTAACAACCACCAGCTTAACCAAACCCAGGGTGGTAGGAATTGTGTTTTTGTAGCCATTTCAGGATCCTAGTTTCTCCTAACTATGAACTGGTTTCAACTTCTCTACTCCTTGAATTCCAGACCTTCTTAGCAACATCGTGTTGCTATTGAGTATCTTTTCTACTATACCGCTTTTCTTGTACTTGGGTTTCACAGAGACGTCTGTAGGATGATAGTGTGCTCTCATCCAAACCTTCTGGCCCACCACAAGTGGCACCCTCAGCTTTGGCTCAGCCTTATCTACTGCCGTTCTTCATCCCACCTCCACCGAACTGAAGGGGCGATGGTTTAATTCCTCAGCAGGGGAGGGATTATCTGCTTGATGTTGATCGTTGAGGGCCTCGCGCACTTCCAGCACCTTCGTGCTCCAGTCTTTAGAGTTGGCGTTCTTTGCTATCCATCCCTTGACCAGGCCAATAGTCCTCTCTACTCTTCTCTACTCTCTACTCCTCTCTACTACCCTGAGTGTATTCCCTGGAGGGGACCCTTGATTAGGGGAATAGACTCTGATCATGGCGTTTTGCTGGCACCATGTATCCACCCAAGCATTCCGAAAGTGTGACCTGTTATCAGTTCTGGGTGTTCTTTGGGTATACCCAGGACGCTGCAGGTCTGGTCCAACATTCCCACGACACTCCTGCTGGTTGCTCTACACCCGGTCTCACCACTACATACCCTGACATAGAGTCCACGAGCACCAAGAGGTATTTCTCTCCCCTCTTCCCGTTCACCTCCAGGGGTCCAGCTACATCCATAGATATTGACCCTCAGGGAATGATGGTTTGGCCGCCCACCCGCTGTCCTCACTGACCTGCGTTGTACTGACCGCACACAACACACTCCGGACCTGGCGCTCAGGAATCCAAAGCTGCAGTTTATTCAATTCTTTCGGTGTGGATAGTATTCTTGCATGGCCCATGTCTTCATGCATGGCACGCCTTCGTGGGGTACAATCGCCAGTCCTTCTGGCATCTTCTCCCACTTCTCATTTCCGATCACCATAATTCTGCGGAGCTGCACATAGCGGTCAACCTCCGCGTTTCCCCACCAGTGCATTCCTACTGTTGTGTGCGCTTTTTGATGTATCACCGCCAGTTGAAGGTTCATTTTCAATTTAGCGACTTTCTTCCATAGGTCTTCTGTGTATAGTTCCCATTCATACGTCTCGTCTTTTGTCGCATCTGGTTTTGGCAGATTTGGTTTAGTTGCGGCTATTGTTCTGATGTCCAGGTTTGGGTCCAGTACAGGGGTGGGCAATTATTTTTTCCATGGGGCCACATGAGAAACAGAAAATATTATGGGGGGCCGGACCAAAAGGCTGAACTAAATTCTGCATAATATTAATTGTATTTCTTTATATAAAGCAGTAAATAGCATTGTTTTGACAAGTTGGTAAGACTGGTAAGAATATATGTTATGATTGAGCAATGAAAAAGCGAGGTTGTCTTACAGAAAATGAAATTTATTCAATCAAATTTCCCAAAACAATGGTTAACAAAATGTGAACGTTTGTACCATTTGTGATTCATTATATTATTGATCATTTTCAGTCACATTCACCCCAAAACGCATTTTGAGTTTCACATACTGTTGGAAAGAGGTTCTTAGAGAGAACAAACATCTTCTGAGCATGTCTCCTCATGTTTGGAAACTTCTCCTCCTTGAGAGAAGAGTAAAAATCCAGCAGTGATCCTGACTTAAAGTGCTCTGCCAGTACTGCATCAGACTGCAGGTCAATGAGTTCCAGCTGAACATCACTGGGTGCATTACCCACATTGCAGGTAAAGGGACAGGAAATCATGTGCATTTCACCCTCCATTGTTCTGGATGAGTACCTGCGGAGGTGATCAGCTGATGGTGTGACTTCTTTCAGGGTTTGCATGTGAGTGAGATTGTTGCTCTCCAGTTGCCTTAAAAGAAACTGCAACTTTGTCATGAAAGCCTTCACCAGGCTGTGCATTTCATGGACAAAAAGGCCCTTGCCTTGCAGTTTGAAGAATGAAGAAGAAGAATGAAGAATCATTTATTAATCACACATTTACCACGCGCATGCAGAGGGTGACACACACACACACACACACATGCAGGGAGTGGCGAACAATGAGATTTGGTCTCTGCATTTATCCCATCCCGGCCGTCCTTCCTCCAGGGGCAGCCAGGAGCAGTGGGCAGCCCTCACTTCGTCGGTGCCCGGGGACCAATTCCAGGTGGTGGATCCATGTCGTGGTCAGGGACAGGACAGGAAGTGTTCTGGTGTTCAGTGCAGTCATCAGTGCAGTCACATCAACAGCAAATGCAAAATCTGCCATCCAGTCCTCATCTGAGAGCTCTGAGATGTCTTTGCCTTTCTTCTCACAAAACTCTCGGATCTCTGCTTTCAGGTCCCAAACTCTTTTTAGCACTTTGCCCAGGCTGAGCCATCGGACAGCTGTGTGGTAGCTGATGTCACTATGTTCAGTCTCATGCTCCTCTAAAAGTGCAACAAACTGCCTGTGATTCAATGCTCGTGCCCTGATGAAGTTTACTATTTTAGTTACAACATC